>JAPZDX010000017.1:7506663-7522473 GCA_029783625.1 Naso annulatus | reverse complement strand
TATATATATATATATATATATATATATATATGTATATATATATATATATATATATGGACAGTTATTTAAAATTGAATTATATAAGTAAGGACAATTAAAGAATCAAGCTTGAGGACATTTTGCAGGTTAATGCCATTTAAGAGGTGCACAGTGTTTGAAATCAGTTCTGTAAAATCAGTGCACACATATATGAGCTATTTGTTGCTAAAGTTGTATGAGAGAAGACACATTAAGTAGTTTACTGTTTATTTACTGATTAGCAAGGATGTCTATCCAACTTAATGATAAAGAGAGAAGTGGTTCATGTGTCATTAGTGACAGAGCATCACTCACTGGGATAAACATGGTGGAACTGAAGTGACGGCTGTCAGACTGTCGAAGTGCTTTGTGCTAATTTTAGCTAAGCAGTCCACTTTCCTTGCTGGGATGTTTTGTAGCACAGCTACAGCTAGCTTAGCACAATCGATGCTTTAACAGTGAAGAGCCTGGCTTGCATTAATCCCTAACACAGTTGATCAGGAAAATAAGTCACCTTCTGTTCTTGCCATGTGAAAAATATTTCCTTGAACACTTCTGCCTGTTAAAATTACCATTTGCTGACCAGAGTTTGATCTGACTCTACACTGGCAGGTTGGTTCCACTCTGGTCCTCAGTCAGGTCATGCTGGGTCTCATAAACAGATATCAAGGTCACAGCAGGTCTTTGGCTTTGATTCAGCATTTTGAATGTTCAGCCTCTCTCGATTTCTTTGGACTTCACTTCAAGGGCAACAGAATCAAACGCACCCTTCACATTAACTGCTGACAGTAAATGCTTCAACAAAAAATTCACCCTATTTCGTGTCGCCTCAAATTCTAAACAAGTTAAATAATTCTCACTCATTTTCTGTGTGACTGACTTTAACTGTGTTAATGTTTTCTTGTCAGACCGATGTGATGCACCAGAGTGTGTTTGAGCTGATCCACACTGAAGACCAGCAGGAGTTCAGGAGCAACCTGCACTGGGCCCTCAACCCCCCCACCGGCCTTGGACCCCCCTCTGATTCCTCACCAGGTCTGTCAGATGACACAACCAGTTCTACTCCGCAGAATCTCCATTAATGTCTTTTATATGCTGGTGTGAGACAAAACTTAACAGAAAAGTCAAGAACTGCCCTCTTATGTTCTCAGCATCTTGTTAGCTATGTTTGTGAGCTAGCTGCTACTCAGCTGCTATTAACTCTAAATGAAAACATGAACAGAGACCAGAAGCGCGAGCTGAAGGAGGCAGGATTCAGCCAAATGAAGAGCACAACTTAGTGGACCACAGCAACATGACAAACAACAGTGGCTTAGTATGATGCTGATGGTCTCTCTAATCCATGTAAAACGTCAAAATAAGACGTCACACCACTGTGTTACAAAGTACAAATCCAGTAAATAGCCACTGTACTGATGAATATTTGTTTCACATTAAAAGCCTTGTTGACGGCGTTTTTTGCCCTCCTGAATGTGAGCTAAGGTCAGAGAAAAGGTGACCTTTAACTCAAGCCTCCTGAGAGCTGATCTAAACATTACAACACACACACACGCGCACACACACCCCTCCACTAACAGTGTGTACACACAGAAACACAGCACATCGGCAGCTAAAACAAACTCACACAGTAGATTTCACCAGCACACACACACACCTTCACTGTACATAAAAACAAACACTCTTGTCATTTTGAATTAGGTAAGGGTCAGCAGTTGACATGACACAAAGCAACAGATCACAGTCAAGGTTGTCATGTGACATACAGATTGTTTTAAACAACTGATGTTTCACACTCTTCTGTGTGATAAGTTTTGTATCGATAATGATAAATGAAAAAATAAAATGACATTATTGTCCTCAGATGGAGAATCGGTGTCGACCTCTGGCCTGAGCTACAACCCTGACCAGCTTCCACCTGAAAACTCCTCCTTCCTGGAGAGAGGCTTCGTCTGCCGCTTCCGCTGTCTGCTGGACAACTCCTCGGGCTTCCTGGTAAGACTTCTATTCAGTACAACTTTATTTATCCGTGTGTGCAGCAGCTCGCCACACAGATCCACATAAAAGATGGTAATAAAAAAAATACCAAAAATGGGAAGCGAATATGGGGAAATTATTCCCCTAAAAGAGTGAGGCTGTGATTTATGTCCCAGCATCACATTTAACCAAGGAAGACAACTTGAATTGACCTGTTTAAGCAACTTTGAGACACAAGTATTCATACATACTTTCAAATGAAATAATAAATTAATCAATATTGGAGACTTGTGGTGTTTTCAGGCCTGTTGGTGCTGCTGGCAGTATGGCGTGCCACCTCAGAGTCCCTCAGGGATCAGAAGCCACCATTTACTCCTGTAATCCGCCTTAAGAGAGACTCGGGGTCGTGGGGAAAAGGGCTTTAATCCTCCCACCACCCTGAGGAGACGAGAGCTGAGGGGGAACTTGCTTAGTCAGGGTTGGTAGCTCCAGACCAGCCACTGCTACTTCCACTAAGACAATTAGCTGCAGATGAAGAAAAACATGCTGTGGTTCAGTGGCAGAGCAAATCCTTGAAACCTGCTGGGAAAACTGGAGCAGGGTCCCCCATAAGCCATGCCGTTTTTGTTTTATTGTTTGTTTTTGTTTCAGTTTCTAAAATTGTTAAACCACCTGCAGAAAATGAATTATCAAGTATTGCGGAAAAATGAAAGATTTGCTGGTTTCCTTTTTTTCTTAAAGATTTAATACTTCTCTGTGTTTTCATGGTTGGATGGACTGTTATTTAGACAAAACAAGATATTTGAAGACATTCCACTGGGTGACTGGCATTTTTACAAACTTAACAGTTGTTCCCAGGACTACTGGACAGACTGATTGATAGTTACCATGAACTTCTTCTGCTTTGAAAATCAAATACCAAGAGAGATGTCGCTAATTCCTGATCATGTTTCCAAAGCCCCGCCCTCTAAAGACAATTAGGAAGCACATCAAGAAACAAGTTTATCCAGAACTGTCCACAGTATCTAAAAACTGCTCCAACTTTGGCCGAAGAGTCATTTCATTAAGGACGCTGTCGCTTCTATTAAGGCACCAAGAAAGACAAAAGATTTACAAGGAGTTTTTAGATGAAAAAATCTTTTGTGATTTTCTTTCTTCTCAAAGTTATATTAACATTTTATAACAAAGTCTTTTATGGCAGTGACGGACCGTTTTGCAGGTAAAAGAAAGTTACTGATATAGTTAAGTTGCTTCTTTGTTGTTTTTTGCCTGAAAGTCCCGGTGCTCCTCAGGGTTCATCATGTTGCTCAAGGACACTCCAGCAGGGCCTGTGAAGGGTTTCGAACCTGCATCTCTCTGTCCTCCCTCCCAGTGCGTTTGCGTGAGCAGTAAGCCAGGTCTCTACTTCAGTCTTCTGGTTGCTATGGCTTTGTTTTTCGTAATCCCTCCTGCTATTCAGGGCTAGATTCCTGACACCACGGCAGCAGGCCCTTAAACCCACCAAGGTCAATTAACCAGAGCTAACAGAGGAGGTGGGGTTCTTCACACGAGATGCCACAGGGTGAGAGGAGAGCAGCAGACAGGAGAAAGTGCTTTCAGGTTGTTGGTTTTTTCAATGTTAAAAAAACTCCCAGTTGGCTGCTGTTGGTTGTTGATCCAAAAATCAAAAGTTCACTCAGTCTTTTTAAAGAACTTTTCTCCCTGTATTTTGTTTGTGTGAAAGGGTTTTTACTGTCAGATATATTTAAATATAAAGGATGGAGTAACAGAAAAGCTTCATCAAGCAGATACTTGATTCTAAAAAACCCAAGAAGACTTTAACCTTCAGGTACGCTCTCCATATGTTTGATTTCAACAGTTTGGCTAAAAGTATGTCAAACTAACTTTGCTGTCTTGCTAAAATCACAATGGTCTGGAGGAATTCAAGCACAGGGGTTGGTCAGAAAAGGAGTCGCTGTCTAGTAGACGGCTAGCTCAAGACTATAGGTCCATACGACCAAGGCCTGACTGATATTGGGGCCGTTATCTGAAGTCCGACATGTTGGCCATTATTATAATATCAGCTGAATGCGGCTATCAAATACTTGTGACAAAGACTTGTAATGGTGACAGGATGTCTTGTCTTGTATTTTAACAATCCTATAAAACATTAATCTTCGATCAGCCAGTATCAGCCAATAATATCTGCAAACTGATATATTGGTGAGTCCTAATACAAACTTACAGCCAGTAAACTTAATGTACATCCTCAGGATTTCTAAGGTCTGTCTCAGCTTTTTTCTTTTGATACGTTTCTGGGACATGACATTAACCTGTGTAACATTACAGAAAAACTAGTTCATATACTGATGAATAAGTTTAAAAGAAATTAGCTATTTGCTGATTCATGAAATTTAATTTACTGGCCACGTGCATGAACATTATGAATGACACACCTCATTGCTAATAGTGACACCTATGGTTTGTCTGTAAACAATACTGCGAGCAGCATGAGTGATTAAAAAAACACTGAGTTCCCACAACTGTTGCATGTAGTCTCAGTCACTTAAATATTGGTTTGAAACATAGTATAGTGAGTCATGTGACCAGAGGGAGCATAGCTGGAGGGTTTCCAGTAAAAGACACCAGTTGGCCCAGTGTGTTTACAGTGCACTGAAGTGGCATTGCTCTCTACATTACCCAGCAGGATAAATAAGACTAATGGAGCTTGACAGGGAGAAAAGAAACAGCACTCGCTTGTCTGCTGTGGAAGCTTGACGCAAAAATCTAGCAAACAAAAGAATTGAAGTGGGAAGAAGGACACAGTTAATGATTCACAGCTTTCTCTTTTAATCCTATTTGTGGTTTATTGATATGAACCTGTCTGTGCTTTCCTCTCAGGCGTTGAATATCCAGGGTCGACTCAAGTTCCTCCACGGTCAGAGCCGTCAGCAGTGCGACAGCCAGGGAAGCACCCCGCCTCAGCTAGCCCTGTTCGCCATTGCCACGCCCCTCCAGCCACCAGCCATCCTGGAAATCAGGACGAGGAACATGATCTTCAGGACCAAACACAAGCTTGACTTCACACCCATGGCCTGTGATGCAAAGTGTGTCCTGTCAAACACTTATTATGAGTTCAGTCCAAAAATGTTGCTTTTATGTTTGTTTTGCACAGTTGGTGTGTGCTTCAGTTTTTAATTCTTGTGTGTGTCTGCTGGAATTTTAGGGGTAAAATTGTTCTGGGCTACACTGAGGCGGAGCTGAGAGTTCGAGGTTCAGGTTACCAGTTCATTCACGCTGCTGACATGCTGCACTGTGCCGAGAATCATGTCCGAAGTAAGTCACAGCTGCTCGCACTCTGTAGTCCACATCGCAGTTGAGTTACTTAGTAAGCACGACTGAAAATGGAAGGTCACCGGCGCAAATCACTAGAATGACTGGAATGAAAATATTGGTGGGGAAGAATTGAAAGAAACTGCAAATTCTATTTTAAGGCGCTGCAGGTCAAATGAGCTTCAGCTGCTTTCGTGAAGCTTTTCAGAAAACCATAAATTTGTGTGAATATTGTTGTACTTACTTTCCTTCACTCTGAATCACTGCTGGCTACGTCTAAGTTACATACTCAGGGTAAAAAGGTTGACACATCAAAAATCTAACAGTCGCTGAAAGTCAATTCTATCAAACATTGTTCACAGAGCAGTGACGATTAGATCCAGCTGATTTATTGACTTTTTTTTAAACTAAAAAAACTGGAATTAACATCTTTCTACTCATCTAGGATCAGTATATATTCAGAGTACATGTGTATTGACCCATATCTCATGTTTGGCTCAACATTACATTTGTAACACATGAAACAAACAAACAAACAAGCACTCTGTGTGTGTCTGCTGTTTATGGAGGAAATCTCCGAGCGAGAGGTAAGTGTCCTACTTAGCTCATGTACCGGATGACCCGGTTAGCCGTAACCATGGCGCCCTCCACACACTGTTACCAAACACACTCACACACACAAAGACACATACTGTATGCATGTAGTCATGCATACAGAAATGGAAATACATGCATATGCATTTGGAAATGTACAACACAGGGACACATACATGTTCAGCACGCTCTAATACATACACAGATGGGGAGGCAGGTTTCCATACAGCACAACAGAATCTTCACAATAAAAACACAACATTTTTTGTTCAACATTATAAGCATGGATAAAATATTTCCTCTTTACTTAGTATTTTTCTGTGTTCCAGTCTACATATTATCTCAAAAAGTATAAACAGTAATAATAATAATTTATTTAGTCTTCTCATCATCCATCTGCCAGTATTCACGCAGGGTCAGTAGAGATGATTGGCCCAGTTGGAGAATACAGACATTTGCTCCTTTAATCCCTCAGATTATGATTCTGTTCACAGATCTCACTGCTCGTCATTTGTCAGTGTCATTCCAGTGATAGTGATGCAGTTTAACGAAAGACGGTGAACAAGCTTGACTGTAATGTTTAGGTCACAGAGTCTTGGAGCTACACCGTTTATTCTTCTTCTGAATGAGGATAACTTCGTCTAGAGATGTAAATATTTCAGTTTCTATAAAGGTCAGCAGCTCAGGGCTTTTGTTGCTAAAAATCCATTTCCAATTGTGAATCTCTCTATAGATCCTCAACAATTTTAGTGAGCAACATACACATGTTGTAGATTGTTGGTGAGACAAACAAGGATTTTGCAAATTTGAGCACTGAAAATGTTTTCATTTTACATTAAGATCTACTAAGAAGTGGCAAAGACGCAGCTTCTTAAAGCATGATTAGAAATATTGAACTGTTAACCTTATTGTGGTTACAAACCACCAATATATTAGAAGTGAACAGTATTGATCAACTTCTCCTCAACTGTTCAAATGTCATATTAGTGTGAGCCACAGTCGTTCAGCGTTCCACTGGTTTGCACCTGAGACTCTGCTTCACTATGAAGCTTATGTAGAAACCAGACAACACAGAAACACAACCTGCACCGCAATTACACACACCAACAGACACAACACTAAGCCATGGAGATGAAGGATGTGTGTGTGTGTGTGTTGGGCTGCTTTAGTGTGTACAAACAGGACTTGTAACATGTGCATGTAGCCAAAGTGAACATCAGCATGAAGCCTCCATCACAGCAGCACGCCTGGCTGAGCAAATGCAGTGTGAGTGTGTGCACACTGCGGGGCGTACAGAACGTAAACAGCAGTGACACAGAGCCTCCGATGTCTTGTCTCATGTTGTTATATTAGTGATAAAGACGGGCGAGAGCGGCCTCACCGTCTTCAGGCTGCTCACTAAGGACAACCGGTGGAAGTGGGTCCAGGCCAACGCCAGGCTCGTCTACAAGAACGGCAAGCCAGACTACATCATCGCCACCCAGAGACCCTTAGTGTAAGTGGACGAGGATACCAGCTTGATTTTTGAGTTTTAACTTATTTGTTCGTTAATGTCTCTGTAACACATGTCCTTACAGTGATGAGGAAGGAGGGGAGCACCTGAGGAAGCGTTCAATGCACCTTCCCTTCACTTTTGCAACTGGAGAGGCAATGCTCTACCAAACCGGCCATCCACTGCACGGCTTCCCTGATTCCCTCCATGGCAAAGCCAAAGGCAGCAAGTCCAAGAAGGGCAAACTAGACAAGAACTCTTCAGATGACTTGGACCCAAAGTCCCTGCTGGGAGCGCTGATGAGCCAGAATGAGTCTGTGTATGTCTGCCAGCCGGACACAGAGCCCAAGACCTCCTACCATAGCAGCCTGTTCAGCAAGCATCAAGATGACAGCGGCTATGGTGACTTGTTAAGCGGAGACAGCTTTGACATCTTATTGAACGGAGAGACGAGTAGATGCAACAACAAAACATCAAATTATGATCCACTGTTGGCAACTCTGGACTCTCTGTCCCTGGACGGAGAGGAAATGTGCTCTAACAGCGAGCTCTTTAGCGCCCTGGAGAATCTGGGACTAAATGCTGAAGACTTGGAGCTCCTCCTGCTTGACGAGAGGATGATCCAGGTGGAGCTGGACCCCAACCACATCCCAACACTTAGTGACCTCCTCACCAACAATGAAATTCTCTCCTACATCCAGGACTCACTGGAAAGTGGGGCCAGTGGGGAGGGACAAAGAGACAGAGGGGGATTTGGAGCTTCGACTCGTCAGCCAAACTCAGACTCAGCCCCGAGCGTCACCCAGCAGCCAGCGGCATGTCTCACACCTGCTCTCCCTCCAGCTCTTCATAGCAGCAGGCAACCCATCATCCAGCTGTCGCAACAGATGCAACAACACATCAGTGCAGGTGAGCTGGTGGAAGCTCTGCCGAGGCAAATTCAGCCTGTCACCCAGCATGGAGCAGTGGACACCAAGATTTTAAGTGGCATTCCCAACGGTCACTGGGGGGTAACGACAGAAAACAACCATCACCACAACAACCACACCCATCATCCCCCACATACTGTACTTAAAGCCTCGCAGTTGAATGGTGAACACAAACACATTGACTCACTTTTGGAATCACCTCACCAGTGGCAGCTTCAGCAGGACCAGCACTCTGTCCTCCTCCCGTCCCATCAGCAGCTCAGCAGCCATGATGCTTTGTTACCTGATTTCCAGAATCAGCAAGGACAGACAACAAATGGATCTTATATCCCAAACGGTCACACAGCCTTTACACCCAACATGGAGGTCAACCTCGCAGGTTACAGCCTCTCCAGCACACCACATCCAGGTGGCACATCGCTAAACGGTTTGACCACACGGGACGTTTGCCACTCCCAGAGTTTAATGTCCGCCACGCAGCCCTACCAGCTGCAGCAGCAGATGTTGCAGCAGATTCAGGTTCCACCATCTTGTTTGCCTCGGTGTCCCACACAGAGCTCTACACTGGAGTTAGAGCAGTTCCTGAGTCTGTCGCAGCCGCAACACAACCTGCCATCGTTAGAGGCCTACAGCATGTTGAACACCTCTGCACAAGACTCCACCCACAGCAAGGTAAGAGACCAGAGACATCAATCTTGATGTCATGATGTCAGGGTTTCATTATCCTGCAGCAACTTTGATCAAACACAGAGATGAGAGGGTGATTTTCTTTTATATGACATCTCAGCACAATACTAATGCTATGAAAACAGGTCTAATGAAAAGGTGAGTAATGTTTTCCCCCTCATAACAGTCATCCTGAAAATAATTCTGTCTCAAGTCAGGCCCGCTCTGTCTTTTTTTTTCCTTCTTACCATCTCAAAACGCTGAAAGCTGCCAGCTCTCCTCAAAACTGTTTTGTCTGGGAGCCAGACTCTTTACTCCAGCCCACCGCCGAGGCCTGAAGTCTGTGTTGCCCTCTAATATCAGTGAATATCAACAAACCAAGGGCTGCAGAATCTACAAGCCTTCAACCCTGCGCTGTTCTCTTTCACTGTCATGGAAATGGATTTTTTTCTGAGTCAGCACACAGAGGCCGCGGGCTGGCATGAAGCTCAGTGTAAACTGTGATGATGCGAGCAGACATGCCATGTAAATAAGACGAGAGGGAGATCAGCCAGAGCAGCACTGACTGAGAGGAGAGCTGACTAGAATCTATTGCAGTATGCAAGTGATTAATGTAGAAAACCTTTAATTCTCAGGTTAAAGGTCTCAGTTGTAATTATTAGATCTGTTTAAAGTTAAAATAGAATAAAATAAAAATTAAAATGCATTAAAATTAAAATTAAATTAAAGTTTTTTGAATTTGGACTGTTCATTGTGACAGAAAAAATTGAATATGCTAATAAGCCCTTTGTTTACAATTTTCAGGTTGTTGATTTTATTGTGGATCAAATAATCTAGAAAATAATCAAAAAGGAAAATGAGCAGTCCTTGCTCTTATAAAATGTGGATTAAAAGGAACATTTCTAAGTTTTCAGTGTAAGCTACTGAGCAAATAAAATTGTAGGGATCCTGATTAACTGTCTAAACTTATAAACTCAGATCCCATAAAATTGTTTGGGCTGTTTGATGGGACCACATAATGCTCAAGGGAAGCAGGAATTCATCTTTAAAGCCTAACAAGAACTTTTCCCAGTAATGATGAAGGAGTGAAGTATCAGTAATGTCATCCCACAAAAGGCACTCAGCTGGAGGTCTCGAGAAGTTCCTATCGTAAAACATAACGAGGTAAAGAAACCTTTCAAATTAATGCTGTAAAATCTCATTTTCAGGTAGGATTTGAACCACATTGTTTTCAAGGAGCGCTTACAAAAGATATATTAAGTTTCCTTTTCTGCTCCAGCAGAGCAGTTACGCATTTAAAGCTTAGTTGTAAATAACTAACTCAAACAAAGACCAGTCACTAGCAAGGTAAAACAAAATGAAGCTTAAGTTGTCCAGTAACATATTTCTGACGTACTATAACATCTGCGTGAAGTCAAGGTTATGATTTGTTCAACAGTAATCAAATGAACCTTGTATTTTCTGCTTCTCATCATCTAGTTTGTCCTACAACATTTTCTATTTTTTCAAACATGAGGAGCATCGCATAGAATAATAAAGGAGATACAATGAAATATGAGATAATGGGCCGGTGAGAGGTATGAAAAATAAAGAGGCAGTAGTAAGAAAGAATACAACAATGAACAGAATAAGGATGGGAAGGGACACGATCGGCCCCGGAGATGGCCCGACCCCAGCAGGCATCCATTCATCCCCGCCCCATTCAGCCTCCACTGTTATTCTTCAGGGTCAGTGACTGTTGCTGAAAGAAAAATACTGGCAGGCTAGCTAGTCAAGCATGAGCGGTGCTGACCTACAATTTGACTGTCATCATTACCTAATGCTGTGAACGCAGGATGGAGGGGGAGGCAGGCGATGCAGCGAAGCTATTCTCAGCTCAGATTGAAGCAGGGCTCCGCTGTAGTTTGATTTGATTTGCTGTCATTTTATCGACTCTGTCCTTACGTGGACAAAATGTCATCTACGTAAAAATGCAGTGCAGCAGGAAGGAAAAACCATGATAATACTCTCTGAGCAAAGAAAACAAAATGATGAAAGTACTTACAGATGTATTTATTATATGTAATATGTTGAATTTAATCGTATAAAAATGAAAGCACACTACAGTCAGTAAAGAAAAAAAAACAGAGCAAGATATTCATCAATAACAATCCAATATAGTGAATATGGATTTTCCAACTATTTCAGTTAGAGTGACGATTAGGATAAAAAACATAAATACATAAGAAAAAATTTAAAACACTTGAGTGCAATAATAGGTCTGAGTTTTCTCAGGTAGAAATGCATGTGGAAGAATAAAAAGGTAACGAAACAGTACATACCAATTAAAAAAAAAAAAAAAAATTAAAATTCAAGGTCAGAAAAGATACAAGTGATGAAGCCTGAGAACTGAAGTGAATTTGAGCCGGTGACTGTGACTGAGCAAGAAGAGGAAGAAAACAATAAATACGACTCAGTCATGTTGTATGATTCATGCTGTCCAGGGTGATAACATGCTGTGCTATGAAGGACACATCAGCCATTCAAAGATGAAACTTCAGTTCAGTGGAAACAAAACGCTCAAGCACAGGAAGCATTTCAGACTCATTTCTGTAAATTTGTAATGAGGTTAAGAAATTGTCTAAAATGTTGAAATTTCTCTGGAGGATGGCGGTGAAAAGTCGTTAACATCCAGCTAAATATTGGTTAACGGAGAAGTTTGGTTGGAATTGAGGCTCTGCTGGTGTACATTGAGGTTACTTTGAAGCAGTTCCTCTGTTTCACAACAGAACTACTTCAGGGCTGACTGGTCACCCAGGGACCTAATCTGTTTAGAAACACAGTAAGGGAAGTGATCACAGCAGCTACAGACTGCAGGAAACTTCCTTTTTAACCTCCTCTGGTGTCTCCTCATGCTTCCTCTTTGTGTCAGTCCTTCCCTCCGCCATTCCTCCTCTTCCTCCTTGTGTCTTGATGTCGCTCAGAAGTCAAAGTCTGTTCACTAAACTCCTGATGTCAGCGCTAACTGTCTGACATGACCTGCTTCCTGTGATTAAGGACAATGGTGACTCCTTAAATCCTGTCAACAGCAAATACAAAGTTTCTGTTTGTGGTTTCACTGTAATTTGTGGCGCCGTAGGTGATGCATTTGTAGCCCACACTGAATTAAGGTGCTTATTAACTTGAGAAACATTTTCATCCTATTTTCACTGATGTTACTTAAACAGATTTCATGAACAAAGATTTGTCTCTTTCCTCTTGTTCTTTTTTTATTTTGCCCTCTGTGTTCACTTTTTTGAAGTGGTCATTAAATCATAAAACAGTTTTTAAAGGCAGAAATGGTGATTAAAGAAACTGTAAAGATGAATGAAATCACATCAGTATTCGCCTTCAAATGTGACCACGTTGTTTTTCAGTTGGAGAACGGCTGCCTCCTGAGTGCCACCAACGCAGCGTTCATCCGGACGTGTCTGATGCCCAACGGAAACGGAGTGACCACAGGCAACATCCCCGTCTCCTGTCCAGATGGACTCTCCGCCCTGCAGGACCCCCATAAGTCTGGATTCCTTCTCTGAACGGGTGATAGCAGAGTATCACAGGAGGCTAGAACAGAAGAGAAGGTACAGAAGGAAAATGGACACGTGAACGCATCATGTTTTTTTTTATTTAAGAGGGGAGAAGAAGACGTGGACAAATGTAAACTCTCTTTTCAAGAACGGACTTTGTATCTGGATCTTATTGTTTCAATGTCTTATCTTTGTCTGACAAGGCAGGAAGGCGAATGAAGAGGAAGAATTAACTTTTTTTTATGTCACAGAATTTTAATATTTCTAGTTGTGTGCTCACTGAAAGTTTCTTGTTCATGTTTGGATGAATCAAGTGTTCATCAGTGTTTTCCAGTTTGCTGACTCAACCGAACATGCTCCTGATTGGATTTACGCTCCTGAGCCAAAACTCATCACTTTCTGATCTGTACGCACACTGTTACATTCCTGAAAAGAAGAGAAGAAGAAGAGAGAACACCGTGAAGCTCAGCAGGGTTGTTACTTTACTAAACTGGCGCCTTTGCCGTAGTTAAAGGTGTTTTATCTGTATCATTCCATGCTCATACGCAGACAACTTATCTTTATTTGCAAAATATTCATCTCTCACCTCGACTTAAGATTTCAGCTCATACATTGAATTTGTCTCCGCCATTAAAGGTTGTGGCCCTGTAAAAGCGTTAAAGCAGTGGACTTTTCAACTCAACTGCATCCTTCACTGCAGTCCATTTTCTACTTTGCATGTAAGCTGTAAAAGTTCGTTTCAGTCCTAATTTTTTACCCAATGTATTTTCATGTCAAACTCTAGTTATCAGAACAACCTTTATTAACATTATTTCTATTCAAATCGGTCCAGTGTTCAGGATTTGGTGGCATCTAGTGGTGAAGTTGCAGATTACAACCAACTGATTATCTCACCCTCCCCTTGTAGGAGAGCCTGTGGTAGGTGCCCAAATCACAGGGTAAGGGTCCCTTCTGTCCCTTCCTGGCTGCTGTGGAAACATGGCAGACTCCATGAAAGAGGACCCACCCCATCTGTAAATATAATGGGCTCTTCTAAGGTAATAAAAAACAGTTTGTACTTTCAGGTGGTTAAACACTAATGAGAATATTGTACAACAATTCTGCTCAAATCCTAAACACTGGTCCTGTAAGTGAACGGACACCAATGGCTGCCTGGAAAATATTAAATATTCTCCTTGAAGAATTATGGCATGCTTTGAAAAATGGTCTGCAGTTACACTGAAGGAAATGTTTTGCAGTTCACAGGCGGAAACGTAACCAGCCACATGTTTGTCACTGACTCATGCTCAGTGTGTGAAGTGCAGACGGAACATTTCTCAGAAGACATTAACACAAACAGCCACAAGATTTGGACTTAATACACCAACAGATGATTTAAACGTCAGTGTTTGTTTGTCACCTGGATGTAGAAGGACAGTAGAGTTAGTAGATGTTGTGTGTTCTGGTGCTTTACATGTCAACAAAACAGCATTTCATTCTTATCATTGTTGTTGTTAAGATGAGATTGAAACAGATGGTAAAAGGTTGAAATCTGAGAGTTTTTATTGCCGTCTGCAACAGATGAACCACACTGCTTCTGTGGCAGCGGCAACATGTCGTTGATCCTAATGCTGCATTTTAACCGATATGAGGTTTACATTGATGTTGTGCACTTAGTTGTATATTTCAGACAATCAGAAAGGATCTGATTGTCTGTCTGTGGCACTGAAATCAAACCTAAAAAAGCATTTTTTTGTTTCCGGATTGGAGACTGTGTGAAAATCTCCCGTTAATGCCTTGTCTCTGAGGCCTTGGCCCGTCAGACTCCAGCGTACTTTATCCTGCAGTCGTGTGGGATACACAGAGTGCACTTACATGCACACAGTTATCCATTAAGGACCTAATTGTAAATAATAGATGACAACTGAAGGCTGAGGAGGAAGTGCATGTTAGTAGTTCTCAAGTTTTGTTTCCCTGTGATCACAAAGTAATGATTCTGTGATTGAGAGTGTGTAAAATGTTAATTATTTCACCTTTATTTTTAAATCTGGCTTTTATTTTTATGTGTGGAAACCATTCTAGAAAAAGATCACCAGCCAAGTGAAAGTGTCAGCCTCCAAGTTGCAGAAATGAGGCATTGTCACTCATAAAGACACACTGCTGTTTGAAAATGTACGACTATAATCATAGAATCAAAACGGACAATGTGATAGATGATGCTGTGCGTGTTGCTCCTGAGTACAATTCCTCTTGGTCTTTAGTACAGCTTGGCTGTAAGACAGTTTTGTGTCTCTGTTGTTTTTGTTTGAATGTTACAGTCCAACAAACAACTCATCAGACTTCCTCTTGGCTTGTGAGGTTAAACTGATAAACAAATTCATTTTCTTGACAAAAGAATCAAATTCTGGACTCCAGACCCATCGGAGCTGATGGTGTGTTCATGTCATATCAAACTAAACGTAATAAAACAGATGCAACCTCTGGAAATAATTACTTAGGAAATTATAGTAAATGCTGATGATCTTCCAGGATATGATGCCTTGCTGTAGATTAAACTACCTTTTGTATGTTGATTATTTAAAATGAACATCCAGAGCTACGGAATCCTAAGCAGTCATGGATTCTTATTTTATTTCCTCCGTTGTCTCGAGATCACATGTTAAATTATCTCATTATCTCAGGATGAAAAGCTTGTTTTCTTGTGATCTTGAGAAAACAAAAGGCTGTTTTCTCTAGAGAATGAGAAAATTAATAACTTTTAAAAATGTGTTTATTCAGATTTATCAGTGTCCATAATCAACCAAGCTAAATCTGGGATTTCTCTATAATCCAACGTGGCATGTCATGCTGACTGAAACAAAACAAACAGGTAAATAGGCTTAATTACAGTTAGCTACATTTGTGTTCAGGGTATCCACCAGTCAGCTTGACATGTATAGATATTATATTATGACATGACACATATGATTCTTCTTCTTTTTTTGTTCAACAGCAGTTGGCAAACAAATTTTAGGTGCATTACTGTCACCTTGTTCTCTTAAAAACCTGAAAATAGTCCAAAACGCGACATCACCTGAGCTCCTCTGCAGCAGCTCTCTTACACTTACAGTCCTCTGTTTAAAGTGTTTTAGTGTCTCACTCGTTGATACCCTGCACAGTGTTCAAAATACATGCTCCACTGTTGCCTGTATTCCACTCACATCTACCTGTAGCATGTTTATTCATGATGTTTAATGTGCTGTTTTGACCAGTGTGAACAAATCTCATCACTGATGGTCACGTTTGATTACGGGAAAAGCCC
>JAPZDX010000017.1:7473937-7490205 GCA_029783625.1 Naso annulatus | reverse complement strand
CTAAGAGCAAATGAAGATAGTTTAATACAAATCTTTTACTGTTTCTTAAATTTCTCTCTGAATCTTCTGTTGATGAGACTTTGTGAAAGAAATGAGTCAGTAGTATCAGAAACGTTCTTCACAGCTAGAAGAAAAAATAGGAGAGAAAAAGAGAAATTATGTATTGAAGCCTTTGTTTTTGTCAGGTTTAATAACAGTTTGAAAGCCGGGCTGGTTTGGGCCTCACAAGCAGCAAGAAGAAGTTTGATGACGACCTGTTTGCTTTAACTGTTCGTACACACAGTAACTAAAAATAAAGACTCAGCTAACATGTTTCCTCTCTCTGTTCTGGCTGAGAGTCTCGTAAACTGAAGAAAAAGAACATTTTTTTGGATATTCGGCCTTTATTTGATTTTTGCAGCAGAGATACAGACAGGAAATGTGGGATGCGACCTGTGAGTCAAAGCGTGGCCTCAGCAGTTACATCATCCAGGTGTTTTTTATTTTTAAAGGTAGTAACATTTTACTTTAATGATCTACTTCAGGTATTTATGATTCCCTTAAAGAACCCCACCAGTGTTTTTGCCTGTTTCGTCCTGCTCACCTAAAAAATACTGCAGAGTATTTTTCATCACAGGAAGTGACAAACCACGCTGCTGTTGTAGCTTCAAAACGTAAATCTTTCTCCAGATGTCGAGCACCAAGTCCGTTTGTCAAAGCTATTCTGTTGTTTCTTGTTAATGCAGTTTAATGACAGTAATTACAGATGCACTCCTTTACTCAACATGCAGCTTATAAATATTTATACAAATATTACTGCAGACTGAAGGTGATTGAATGCTCAGACATCTCATTTTAATAATCTCCTTTTTTGATTTTTATGTTTTAGGAAATAAAACCGGTTGCTGAAAACTTGAAACTGCAGCTAACAGTTAATTAACAACTGTCAAAGAGAAGTGTAGAATATTCAGGATTTGTTACTCTGGTGAGATAGGAAATGTTCTCCAGGCAGCAAATATGATCTAATCTTTGCTTTTTTGTACTTGGATAAATGAACTGATCACTCTTTGGCTTGAAAGGGTTTCAAATATGTTTCACCTTTCTCAAGTAAAAGAAAAAGCTGGAAACCACTGCCCACCTCGTTGATTATTCCACATCAAATCCTTATCAGACAACATAATTTGTAAATAATGTTCTGAAAGTTTTCTAATTGTCCCTTTTTGGAAAATTAAAAAATATTACCCTGTCTTGCAGTGGCGTTCAAATAAAGCTAAAAGTGACTTTTTTATTGTTGTTTTTATGTCTTAAGTTGAAAAAAGCTTAAATCCTGCAGAGTTGAGTGTTTTGATGCTGAAACTGTTATCATAATCGTTTCAGGAGTTTTGGAGGCCTTGTTCATCAACGTAGTCGAGCCGGTCTCAAAGTGACAAAGTGTGTTAAAGTGTTCAGTCAGCTGAAAGTCAGCTGGACAGGATGGGACGCCCTGGAGTCATTTCACTGACATGTTTGCGACGTTGTTTTCACAGAGCTGTGCAGCCATGAAGGAGTGCCTGCTCCTCCTCCTGGTGGTGACGGAGAGCTGCTGCTCTCACAGCAGCCGATGCGAGCTGGGCTGTGACTGTCGAGGAGATCTGAAGTTCACCATCTGCTCTCAGGCGCTCTTCACCCACCTGCCCAGCAGAGTCCCTCCCACCACCGAGCTCCTCGACCTGACCGACAACAACATCTCTGTCATCCCAGAACGCTCCTTCAGCAAAAACCGCAAGCTCCGAGTCCTGCTGCTGCAGAACAACAACATCAGCGTGGTGGAGGACGGAGGCTTCTCTCAGCTGGAGTTCCTGCAGAAACTGGACCTGAGCTGGAACCGGATCTCCACCCTGACTGAGGGCTTCTCCATCGGCCTGGCCTTCCTGCGAGAGCTGCAACTGTCCCACAACTGCCTGACGAGCCTGGACAGCCGCAGCTTCCTGCACCTGGACGGCCTCCAGAGGTTAAACCTGACCAGCAACAGCATCCACACCATCCAGATGAGGTCGTTCGCCCCCATGAGCACCCTGCGGCAGCTCCACCTGGAGGACAACCGGCTGAAGTCTCTGATGAGTGGGATCTTCTCCATGCTGCGCTCCCTGGAAGTCCTCAACCTGGCCGGAAACCACATCAGCGAGACAGAGGTGGGCGTCTTCAAGCCGCTCACCAGCATGACATTACTCAACCTGGCCGACAACCAGCTGTCCAAAGTCTACTTCAAGACATTCCTCAACATCCACACCTACAGCACCCACATCCTGCTGGAGGGGAACCCCTGGAACTGCGACTGCGACCTGCAGAGAGTTTTCCGGAAGCTGCGAAGCATCCAGAGGCTCTTTCTGGACGACTACTACAACCTGACCTGCCGTGAGCCGGCGGTCCTCGAGAACTACAGGCTGATGGATGTAGACACAGAGCTGTGCCTCGCTGAGACAGTCACCGTGCTCATCATCACCGTCACCGTGGTGACAACCGTGCTGGCCGCCATGCTGATGGGCGAGAGGAAGAGGAAGAAGAAGAAGAAGGGGAAGCACTGGACACAGCAGGGAGACCTTTCAGATGAGTCGGACTACTGAAAAACATCTGTCTTTTTTACACTCTGTATTATCTGGCAGAGTGAAGATTACGTTACAGCCTTTTGACTTTCAGGCAACTGCTGCTTAAATCCCACAGGAACATCTGCACGCCTTAAAAGAGGTTTCAGATGCTGCAGCTCATTTCGTTGGATTTTCCCTCTGCCTGACTGCAAGAAAAGCCTCCTTTTAAACAGATGCTGTGCAGAGAATTATTCTAAAACATCTGCTTTATAACTTCAAACTTTCATTTTGTTTAAACGCTGTGTGAATATATTTATTTTTCCAAACACTCAACTTATATGTAAATTTAAAAAAAAGTTTATTTTCTCATCTTAAATGTTTGAACAGTAAATTTAACTTTTTTTAAATCTGAACAGTGTGGTGCAGCGTCAGCACTTGTTGTGTGTTGTTAATGTTCCTGATCTGATGAAATTCATTAACTCAACATTAAATGGGTTGTTGTCACATTTTATTGTGTCTAATTTCTCATTTAAGACAAACAATTGCATCATCATCAGCAGATTTTACGAGGTGAAACAACAGCAGTTTCCAACACAGGACACGTCAGCTGTTTCAATGCAAAACAGAAATCTGTAGTGCCCCCTGCAGGTGAAGAGGTGTATTACACTGAAAAGCACCGAAGGCATTTGATTTCATGTTCTTTATGCACCACGTGGGTGGAGTTTATTTCCTGGCAGTTCACCCAATAAAGTCGGCATTAATTTTACTCGTTTAAGTTTAAATTTTGAAAAATTACAACACTGAAACTACAAAATGTAACACATTCTCATCTATGAAAGACCAAACGGCAAGAAATGTTTTATTCAGTGATGATGTGCGTGAATACATTTTCAAAATTTAAAAAAATTACCTGAAATGAAACATCAAGTTTAGAAAGAAATGTATGTAGGACTCGGGTTTAGTGCAGTGATGTGGTATTTTAATAGTGTCTTTTCTATCAAAACATGTATTTCCCAGATAATGGATAATGAGTGTATGATTTAGATTTTGTTGAATAAAAAATAATTACACAACTATAAACACTTTCTGTCATATTACTGCAGGGACATTGTCTGCATCTGCGTTCCTCAACGTGTTTAATATTGTTTATGGTGATTTATGTTTTATTTTTATTCTCCGTTGATCCCACAGGGGCTCGCAGCAGAGCAGTGCAGTCTTTGGTGTCACTTCAAAATAAATTAATGGGATGTTTTCATATGTGATTAATGGAAGTTTCCCCTTTAATTGAGACACTGGAGACGTTTAGGTGGAGTCGCTCCGCCACGTCAAGACGCCTGAATTTTTCAATGAAGAGTACCGGATATCATCAAAATAAAAGCGTATGAGTTTGTACTTCGCCAAGGCGGCTAAGAAATATGACAGTCCAAATTCAAAAAATAAAAACAAGACAACAAATATATATAATATCACTTACTCGTGTCATTGACACGCTTTTAATCAGATAAGTATCACTCCAATTGTGTGATAGTATACTAATGAGTTATATTTTGAAAGTATCAACCGGAAACGGTGACGTTCATCATGGCGAACTTGACGGTTATGTTTCAGGACAGGTGGGAGCTCCGGTTTGACGAGCTGCTGTTGTTCTCAATACAAGGAGAGCAGAGCCGGGAAACACTTATAATTCATGTTTATGTGCGAACATGAACGCGTTACGCTGAACAAAATATTATCCGTTGAATAAAGAAGTAATAATGGCGGCTGTTGTGTGAAAAATGTGCGGACGAAGAGAGAGAAATTCAACAGAAACTGCGCAGTCATAGTTTAATGGGAGCGGTGACCTGAGCAGGTGAGAAAATCAGCTTGTGTTCAAATGTCTTGTTTTATTTTGCGTTGAGTCTTTTGAAATGTGCTTTATATCTTTAATTTGAGGTTGAGACGTTTGAGCTACAAGGTGAGGATAATTTCCTGCCTGTTTATCCGTTTGTTTGAGAAACGACTTACGTCTTTTTAAATGTACTCAACTCACCCTCTGAATGCTTTACATTCGGGATGTTTTGCGGCTAAAATCAACTCGCTTTTGTTCAAGATAACCATTGCTTCCGCATAGGAGCGTCAGTGACAGTCAGCGGCAGACAGACGGTGTTCAGACGGGGGTTGGAGGCCCTCCGGTGGCCGTTGGAGGTTCATTGAACGGTTGTCATTTTTTCAATAATGTTTCGTTGAGGTGAGGCTGTGATGTTACTATAAAGAGTTATATTGATCAGGAAAGCGTTATTGATTCGTTTCTGTGTCCTTGTGGCTTTGTATTGGGGCTCAAACTGGGCTCTGGGGCCTCGAAAGAGCCACAAATTGTTTCATTCAGGGTCCACAGCGACTAACGTTGAATTTTTTTCTTTCTTTTTTTTTAAATTAGCAAAAAAAAAAAAAAAAGTGATTGTTTTGTCACCATCCAGACACGAGGCCAGGTGTAATAGACTCCAGAGACTGTTTAAAACACACATTCAGATTTCTGAAACCTTTTAATGTTCTTTGAGAGACCAAAAAATATGATTTCAATGCACACAAATCTTTTTTTTGAGTGTTTTAGCACAAGATCTAGTACTTCATAACACCATCAGTTTCTCTAACATCCATATTTGACACTTCTAGTCAATATAAGATACATTATTATGTATTTTATGTACAATGTGACCATTTTCTGTTTGTCCTGTTAACTGTCCTGTCAGATCTTATGTTGTCGTGTCTGTTTTTAGATGAAGTTTCCACCACGGTGGACAATAAAGTTCTATTCAATTCAACTTAACTCAGTTTCTTCCTCTAAAGCCATTTAATATCTGTCTGCAGTATTTAACACCAAATGCTGAGACGTCGTCTATTTATATTAATATTGACTTTGTGTCTGATGCCAGACTAAAAGTGATATTGATGCTGGAGGGAAAAACACTATGTGAATCATTTTAGGCTGTTGTGTTTTCATGCATCATCTGTTATATTTAAATACAGATTTAATGCTCATGTTTGGTTGGCAGAGCCGACAAACCTGCCAGCTGGAGAACAAAATCAGCATCATTTGGATACTGAATGCTGGTGCCGTCTCGCCCTGCAGCCGCTCTCACCGTCATTTTCTTATCTTCCAGATATGGCAGCTGACGACAAGGTTGCCATCCTGACAGATGATGAGGAGGAGCAGAAGAGGAAGTATGTGCTGGCCGAGCCGTTCAACACCCTGTCGATGGAGCAGCAGGCGGGTGTCTCTGCGACGCCAGCGCCTGCCTCTGACACGCCAGCCGAGCAGCCGCTGGCTCCAGAGACCAGCTCCATAGACTGCTGTGAGAGGATGTGCCTCCGCATCAACAGCCACCTGCTCATCTCCAAAGTCTTCTATTTCTTCTTCTACGCTGCCTACGGTTCGCTGCACCCTCTACTGGCCGTGTACTACAAGCAGCTCGGCTTGTCAGCCAGCCGCAGCGGGCTGCTCGTCGGCATCCGTTACTTCATCGAGTTCTGCAGCGCCCCCTTCTGGGGTGTTGTGGCAGATCGTTTCAAGAAGGGGAAGGTCGTCCTGCTGTTTTCTGTTCTGTGCTGGTTGGTGTTCAACTCTGGCATCGGCTTCGTCAAACCAGCTGAGATGAAGTGTGTGGAAAAAGGTGCGACTCCTCAGACAACGCTGCTGCCTTTGATGACGACCCTCCCACATGTTAACGTCACGCAGAGCAACTCCACCAACCACACCAGGAGTCGACGCAGTTTTGTAGACGTCCCTCGTGTTCCTCAAGTCCTGGACTCGTATTTCGGTAAGCTCCACAGGCACAAACGCAGTGTGGACGCCAACATGACTTCTGCTCAAATCAGGCTGGCGAACACTACCGAGCTCACGCCAAATGCCAGCAGTGCAGCCCCCCCAAAAACCACCACCCCTGCTTCAAGTAAAGCCAAGGAGTATCAGATCATCTACAACAAGGACCAGGTGGAGACCATCTTCCTGCTCATCCTGCTCGTCATCATCGTTGGCGAGTTCTTCAGCGCTCCTGCCGTCACCATCGTGGACACAGTCACCCTGCAGTACCTTGGTAAGGCTCGCGACCGTTACGGCCTTCAGAGGATGTGGGGCTCGCTGGGCTGGGGTCTGGCCATGCTGCTGGTGGGCATCTGGATCGACCACACACACATCAAAGTCATCATTGATGGTTTGGGCTGCGACGTGCCTGACTTCCGCCTCCACGACTACCGGATCGCCTTCATCGTGTTTGGTGTGCTGATGGCCGTGGCGTTCATTGTTGCCACTCAGTTTTACTTTGAAAAAGGTACAAACTACCATCAGGAGCTTCCAGAGGGCGTGGCTACGGAGGCAAGCAGCCCGAGAACGTTGCCTGAGTCCGGCTCCTCTGACCCCGCTCCCATCAGCCCTGACGCCGCTGAGGAGTTCCACCTCAGCAGTCTGCTGAAGCTCCTGTGCAGCATCCGCTACAGCTCCGTCCTGTTCGTCGCCTGGTTCATGGGCTTTGGCTACGGCTTCGTCTTCACCTTCCTCTACTGGCACCTGGAGGACCTGAAGGGAACCACCACGCTGTTCGGGGTCTGCTCCATCCTGAGCCACATCTCAGAGCTCGCCGCCTACTTTACCAGCCACAAGTTCATCGAGCTGGTCGGACACATCAGGTAAGACACACCTGGCAGGGCGCATCATCTTTATATAGGGATGCATTTATCGATTAGACTGTCAGATATTCTTAGCATTTACTGTTTGTTCTAAATAAGTTCATGTTTACAGATTAAATTAATAAAATATTCAGTTTATAATCACATACAACAGAGAAAAAACATATCAACTGCTATGCTGAATGAGCATACAGACTGTTTTTTTAAAAAAAAATGCTTCAGCAACCGTTTTTCATGGAAAAATAAAGTTCAAAGATGCACGAACAAAACACCTTTAAAAAAGTCCTCAAGCTAGATATCCAGCTTACTAGCAAACAGAACCAAAAACAGCAGAAACTTCAAATAACATGCAGAAAAACTGTTTGAGTATATAAGAATACATTTTAATTTCAAAAACTGTTTTTTTTTTCTTTGTCCTGTTTCATGAGGCAAAAAAAATCAAAAGAAACACTTGAAGTTGAGTTAGATTAAGTTTTATGTCCAGTTAAACCAGGAAACAAAGACTAAAAATCAGATTACAGCATTAAGGATATGAGGATATGAGGAGAAAAACATCCAGTCAACTTCCTCGTCTCTTGTGACTTTATTTGCTTTCAGTTCAGTAAAAACAATAATGAACAACTTGCAGCATTTTATGGGTCAGTAAATCGTCTTTCTGTGTGAAGTGCACCAGCTGGGCAGTTCAGTCCGTCCTCCACTCTGCAGCAAAGAGGACTGAATGTCTGAGACAATGCTGACATTGATGCTCTGAGTTTCTGTCGGAGTGATTTCGGGGGCCGAACCTTGCAGGCAGGGGGGACATTTGAGAGGGCGGTGTTAGATTTCAGCAGCGAGGCCTCCAGGCTGCAGCTCTGCACAGGAAACACGCAACGACGTCTCTGCTGTTGAGTGTGAAACAGCTCCAGTCAACAGGAGGTGAAGTTCAAGAGAAGATCCATCACTAACCACACACACACACACACACACACACACACACACACACACACACCTGCCCTGCTGCCACTGATCATCATTCTCACACTGACAAATGCTGCCTGTGTGTTTATTACCTCCTCTCAGAATTATTTATGATTTTACTCGGACAGGATATTAAATCACCGAGGACTTGTTTTGATTCTCTTTTGCTTCGTCTTTATTCTATTTTTAGCTGCCTGAAAAGACAAAAATAAAGTCTTTCAAGAAAACAAACCAATAATAGAGCAAAATGTGAAAAAATTATACATATATTCATGCAGCTGACATGTTTTGGTTCTTATCAGGATCCTCAGATTTATCCTGCAGCAGCTTTCAGGCGTCCCAAATATTATTTCCTTATACTTTTAGATTGCAAGCTTGAGTTTGCTCCTTTTGAATAGTTTTATATTTAATTCTCTGTACGGCTGCTTTAGTTTACGCAACACTTAAAAAGTACATTTGTGAAATATGATTTTTTTTCCCTTCTGTTTCCTGTCTGTATGCTAAGCTACGCAAAGCTAAGCTAATCAGAGTGGTATGAATGAAAACAAAGCACATCACCCAGAATGCTGCTCTAATCTCACTCTGTGTGTCGTTGTCATGTTGTTCAGTGTCTCGCTGTATGAGAATGACACACACACACACCCACACACAAAAAAAAGACATTTGGTTTACCAACTCAAAGTCAATCCAAACAATTTGACTGCAAAGTCCACAAAGTGCAGTTTCTGTGCAGCTATGTGGCTCTTTGAGTACCAAATGTTTTCACCATGTGAAATTCTGCTAGCTACCAGTACGGTAGTTGAGCTCAGCCTACGGCAGCAGTGATAGCTGTGACGGAGATGGTGGCTGCACTGGCGATTATAGCGCACATGTCTGTGACAAAGCTTCAGCTCTGTTATAGCACCATGTTTTAAGCAAAACATCGTAACACAATAAAATTTGTTGCTTTGCATTTTGTAGTGGTACACTGGTCGTAACCAATGTAACCAAATGTTTATTAATGTTACCATGACAACCAAGGCCTGGTGACTTTGACAACCCACAATGAAGGTCACCTGAGTTCATCTTCTCATGCTTGTCAACAACTCACACAATACAGTAAAGGGCATTAGATAACACAGAAAACGTTTAAAATGCTTTAACATGACATGTGAAATGTTCTTTAGAGTGCCATGTTTTTCATCCAGGGAAATCACATTGTAGCAGCAAATCAGACATTGAATATCTGGACTCTATAACTCTGTTTTCATCGTTTTCCTTTAGAAAATGACACATAAAAGTGGTGATTGTGAGGCCGCTTTTAGAGCTACCTAACATTCAACGTATTTGAAATGATTCAAATAGTTGCTTTTATGATTCACTTTGTTCAAAGCGCCTTTTAATGTGATGTTTTTCTTATTTAATCCACCCTTTATGATCATCCCAGTGGGGCAGGAGCTGGGTTTCTTCATCCAAAATTACTTTGAAATTGTGCAAAAGAATCAATTCACATGTTCTTTTTACCTTTAAATGCATTTCTTTCCTTTGGCAACATGTTTTCTTAAAAAAAAAAAAAAAGAGTTGGTTACATACATGTTTCCATGTGTAGCTGTTTCACAAGAAGTGATGTTTTATTAACAGAAAAAATACATACGTTTAATCTTTATTTATGACAGAACCATCACTACTGTACCTTAACAGTACGCCTCCTCACAAAAGCCCTCTGTGTTTTCTGAGTCAGAGCCTCACTGTGCTTTCCTTTAATCTTGGCATGTTTTTAGGTGAAATGAGCATCACTCTCACTTCTCATTATCACTGCTGTGAATTTGCCTTTGGTTATGAGCAACTGATGCAAAACTGATGTTGTACTGGAAAAAAGTAAAAACAGGGAAACAGGTACCTGATATTTAACAGTGAGTACGCATAGTTAATCTTTTCATAGTATTTTCAAATGTGGCAGATATTTTCATATTTTGTGGCAGAATGCATGAATATATTAAATTAATTTCATAAAATTGCAGTATATAATGGGTCACAAAAATACACAGCATAATAGTTCAATCAAGAGAGACTGAGGAACCGATGAAAGAATGGGCTCAGAGAATTTGAGAAATTTTAATGTAAACTGAAATCTGGTAGGAAGTAGGGTCACCGTGCGAAGCGTTCTTATGAATTAGGTGATTTCAAGATGAAGAAAACTTCTGCTGGAGCAAAGACACTAGTGGTGATGCTGAGAGGGAGCTCAGTGTTGGAACTTCATCATGATGGAGCAACTTCTGCTTCTTGAATTTGATTGAGGATGGCCAGGCATCCACGGTTGAGGTGGTTAAGAGGTGGAGGTGGGTCACGAAATTTCTTGTGACTTTAAATTGACAGCTTAATGACAGCAAAGACTGAGAACATTTGAAAAGTTTGACAGCTAGCTAGCGATTGGCAGCTAGCTGTCAAACTGGCTGTCAAACCATCCAATCACTGACCGACATGCTAGAGAGCATGTCGGTCAGTGATTGGATGGAAACAAGATGGATGATGTTAGAGACAGCAGGAAACATTAATGATGACTCAGTAGGCATGCGCGTGCACACAGAGATAGTCTTCCTGACTGAACTTTCACTAAACTTCATTTTGACTACGGGATTTCTCAATTTATTTATTTTTTATTCTCTAGTTTTGATATTTAGTTCAAATTTGACATGAGCACAAAACATGATCAAAATTAAAAGTCAAATGAAATTTTAAGGGCAGTGTTTTTCCTCCATAGTAAAAACTTATTTTCCAGCAATCAGAGCAAAGAGCAGAGATAGGCTCTAAATATTACACTGTTAGCTGCCGTCTTTATACTGCACAAATACCACTATCCTCCAGCATGAAGAATATCGTGTTTCTAGTTTCTACACAAGATGTTTGTTGGCCTTTTTAAGTCAAACACACGCTTGCACATATACACTCCTCACAGAGCTCCAAGCCTTGAATACCAAAGCTGCAAGTAATTCTTCTCTTTCTTAAATTATTCAATAACAATTAAAAAATAATCTTGCCCCTTAAGCATCCGTTTATATTCAGTTAAATCAAGAAGAATGATGGAGTTGATGCATTCACTTGTATTTGTTGTAAATATTTTTTTTATTGCAATGACGTGTTTTCAAACCACCAGAGGTCCCCCCGCTCTCACTGTTACCAGATATATTATAAGATGCATTCAGCACATTTTATTTGACACTTAGTTCTATTTATTGCCTTTCTTACTGTAAATAGCAAACCATCTTTTAGCAGTTCATTTGTAAAGCTGACCTTCAGTCCAACTGATGCTATATACTGAGACATCAATCAAGGAGACATTACAAGCTTGTGTCCTTGAAGATGTCAACACTGAACAGATGTTAAAATCAGTCATATGTGCAGAGAAGGAGAACAAGCATGTGTGTGTTTATCTAAATATTCTGCTCTTCTATCACATTGGCTCGTTGCAGTGGTATTATTCTGCTCCACTCTTACTGTAAAACCACAACACTTTTTGATTTTGTTAATCAGTTGTGAAATTCCTGCTGAATTCCAACAGTACAGGATTATAAGTGCGCAAAAATCAGACTTGAAGCCTGAGGAACTAACTCACACATTCCATCATAACAGACTGTAATTTGTTCGGATTTTCTGACACTGTAGCCTGTAGTGTGTAGACATCAACAGTGTGCTCCCTTTTATCTCACATGCTCTCTTAAGCCCAAACTCAGTCACAGCATGACTGTGCTGCCTGGATGTGTGGGTTCACAGCCTCAGAGTGACCTCTGCACAGCTCGGTCAGACTCAAGTGATGCATGCTAACCCTGACCTCAATCAGACTGCAGAGTGACAGCAGTATTATGGACAGACTCCTTCATCCTACATCCTTGAAGAGTAGTTAGCAGCCATTTTCTGCCCACAGTCTCTCTCCGAAATGTTCACAGGGTGAAGAATGATTTTATCAATACCTCTTGTCAGCCGCAAGCCCCCACTGCCAACACACGGCTCGCTGTGAAACAAGAAGGCTGTCACATACACAGCTTGTGAAGATTTGCACATGCTAAAAGCACACACTACAGACAGACACACCTTCTGTTGAAAATCTGTGCAGTTGGTAGAAGTCTTATTTTCTTTCCTTTGCAGGAATAAAATGAACGTGGTGCAGGAATGATTAAAGAAGTTAGAAATTTAAATCATTTTAATTAATGTTATAGCCATAACCAAGGATGTTTCCACTTAGACATTGGCTATACGAATACCTCTGTGAATTCTTTTTCTATACTGTGTGTGAAAATATGTGAACATTTGAATTTGCGACTCTGCGTGTGTGTGTACCAGCTCAGGCAGATGCACATTGGTGTATATTTCCTTGCATGTGTTTTCAAGGCCAGCAGCCATAAACAAGCTCCAGGTCGGGCACTTCTGTCAGAAGAGGCCAATTGAAATTACTGCTGCTCATTTATCAGGAAAATGTGTCTCTCTGGGATCATCCCCTGACTTAGGGGGAGGCCGGTTGCTCTGGCTCTGTGAACAATTGGCCTGCATCTGAATAGCAAGTGTGATGCCTTGTGTTAATGATACACCGTCCTCATCAGGCTCTGGTGACACATCACTCTCCTAGCTGAAACGTTGACTCACAAGTAAAGCATCATCAACAACAATAGCCTGATTTAAAAATAGTGGAAGATGAGTCATTTGTAAACTACATCATACTGCATCAGGTTGTGAGGTAACAACTTTTTTTATTAAACTTAAGCCAGATGCTGGAAAAACTGCAGGTAAAGATTCATTTTAAGTTCAGTTTTAGTCTCTCTTTCTGCATATGACTTAATTCATGTTAGATCATCTTAACAAGATGACACTTTATTCAGACAGTTACACTAAAAATAAAGGCGCAGGTAGTTCCCTTCCTTTTCCTAGAGGGAGGCCGTATTCAGACCAAATTCGGTGATCCAGCGAAACGCCGCAGGTTTGTCCGGCAGTAGAAGTGTCACATAATTAACATAACCAGCCCCATTCTGTGACATCAAGTTAGGATTAGGCGACTTTACTGTTAGCATTTACCTGCTGGTCACTAAGGTAGTTGAACGACAACAGCAATGTTACCAACCCGAAATGCTGACTTGAATGACAACACAACGCCAGGCGACTCTGCGTCTATTGGTGTCCTTGTAATCCCTGCAGGAGGGATTGTGCAGCTCAGGACAGGTCATAACTGCTGCGATGAGTCGTTCCTCCATCTCACAGATGCTGAAAGTTGCTGCTTCAACAGGTCCTTTATGTTTCCTCTACGTCTTTTCCGGTCAATCACTGGCAGATGCCTCTTTTATGTGATTGGATAGCGGAACGTGAAGTCGTGCTGTGTTCCTCCAAAAATTTAACTGTTCTCAACTTTTTTGCTGCATCCGGCTGCGTTTTTTGCTGGAACCACCGCTGCCAAAACGGACAGGCCTCATTAAGATGAATGGAAAGAGCCGGATCGCCAGATTTGGTCTGAATATGGCCTCAGAAAACTACTTCTGCCCTTCCTACTTACTGACGTTTTCAGTTCAGGTGAAGAACTAAGCACAGGCTTTGCTTCTGAGTGTTCAAAATAACTATATAAAATGCATTATTGTGTTGTACAATAATAAATTAAGGAGGCATCGTGTGGCCAAATGGTTATAGCACATAAGTGCAGCGTTTCCAATTCAGTTCTGACTGAGACCTTTACTATATTCTGTACTGTACACTGTATTCTCCTCTATCCCTGTCACATTTCCTGTCTGGATCTTTTTTTATCTACCATCTACAAAAGAAAAGAATCAAACGCAAAGTGCCCCAAAAATAAATCTTGAAATGTACTCCCTCTTCACAACAGTCTTGTGGCCAAATGCTGTTTTGAAACTGTTTCTGGGGGCTGTTTCTGCATAACATTTTCTACGCTCTGTGAGGTGAGAGTAGTGTTAAATATGTGTATGTAGCTAATTTATTTCCAGGCAGACACAGCTGAGACAGAATGCTTACTTGTAGCTGACACTACAAGAGCTCATTAGATGTGCTTGCATCTTGCTCTTCTAATAGCTTTCTTTCTTTTTTTTTTCCCCCCTTTTTTCCCCCTTCATTATATACATTTCCATTTAGGGAGGGAATGGATGTTAATGAGCTGGCAAAAACCTTTACTTTTTTCATTGCCACACAAAACTCTAAGGGCCCTATCTTATGCGCAGTGCAAAGCTGGTGCACTGGTGATGCAAGTATCATTGCTATCTTACACATCAGTAAAACAAGGATTAAACAATTATGATAAACAAGACGTTATATCTGACCAAAAGACCAGCCTGACACGGAAAGAAAAACTATTTCTACTTTTGTCAGAGCCTGTCGGATAGCTGTGCATAACTTTGCACACAGCTTATTCAACTTCAGAGAGAATTTCTCGTTCTATTTTCTTCACCGTATGTTACTGGGAATGCACTGTGTGGCTGTCCTGGTGATGCCAGAAGACGAGGTAATGATCACTGCTATTTCAGACTACTTTCCTTTTCCTTTTCGTTTTTTTTTTTCCTTTTTTCCTTTTTTTAGCCACTTTGGAGGCGCTCTGCTGTCGTCACGCATTCTTGCGCTTTGACTAATCGAGCCAGCAGATCTGTCTCGTGACTTGAAAATCTTTTCTTTTTGTGTGCACCTGATAATCATGCCAGCTTTGTGCCATGGGTGCACCTGATCCTAAAGGTAATGAAAGCAGACTTTCTGATCGGTGAATGCATCTTCGGCCAGACACACAGCGGTGAATTGATAAAGTGATTGTGCACAGCTGATAAAAGTATATGCTGTGCGCCAGACGGGCAGCAAGCGGGACACCGCTGCTTCTCCTGGCAAGAGACAGCAAAGGTGGATTAGGACACTCCTTGAATAAATTAAAACCTTTGCGCCTCACATTTGCGCCTTGCGTCACAGATGATCTTGGGATAGGGCCCTACATGTAAATTGAAAGTATGAAGCAAATAACAGGAAACACATCACCTGGAGCACAGAATCTCAGAAGTATTTCCAAAGCATGTGGACTGGATTCGTGTTAATGATGGACCACTGATGAGAAAATTCATACATAATTGTTTCTTTGTATGAATGAAATATCTCTGCCATACAGAGACATAACTCTCCGCCCAGCCGGGCCTAGTAATATTCACTGAATATTGATTTTTGTAACTTTTTTTAAAGTTGAATTTCATTTTATGTCATGTTTATTGAATAGCATATTGTTTTTGTACTTTCACCTCTGCAGGACTATAAAGTATTCAGACAGCACTTTTGTCTGCACACCTAAAAATATTTGATCACCTTATAAAGATTAAATGTAAAAAGAGGCCCCAAAAAAGGGCTTCTTCATTTGTTCATGAACTATCTAAAAAAAATCCTGCAGGGACTGCTGGTTAAATAAGTGTTTGTTAGATAAATCAAAATCATTTCACCATCTTGTTATGGATGAGACAGACAAGCTGTGAGCGGAAGGATGTCGGGCTGTGGGCAGGGGAGCAGCTGTCAGTTTGTCTCACTTGGCTAGTTAGCACCATTTCAAAGTACTCAGCTTGTCTGTTTCACTCGACTGGTTATAACAAAAGACAGTGGAAAAGAGCTACACTATGACCATCCGCTTTTTTCTGTTTTGTTTTGTTTTTCTCTCAACATTCCTAAACACAATTCTATTGTGGCTTTGTGAATTGATCTGTATTCCCAGCTCTGAAAAAAGACAGTAGAGATGTAGGATACTAATGCATAGCAAACACAGGATTTGTCACTTGACATATGAACTCCTGTATTTATAAAGATGTAGTCTTATGTACAAATTGAACTAACATGATTAAAAAAATTGGACAGTAAAGCCAGTAATTACCCTAGTAAGGGGTAAGGTAGAGGGTAAGAAACAGCTGACAAAGTCAGTGGTGCACTTTGCTGCTACAAATGTATATCTAGGTATTTGTTTAAAGCTTATTAGTTATTAGATTTTTTTTAAAAAAAGAACTTTTTATTCATGTATTTCTGTTTATTTAATTGATGTGAAGGTAATTTAGATAGTTTAATATAAATTCATCATGTTCTTTTTTCTAATCATCTGAACTATAGTTAATATAATTAATCTTAGAT
>JAPZDX010000017.1:7450605-7461290 GCA_029783625.1 Naso annulatus | reverse complement strand
TGGATGGGTGCGTGTTTGTGTGGGTGTGTGCGTGCGTGCGTGTTTGGATGGGTGCATGTGTGTGTGTGTGGGGGTGTTAATCATGTGTCTTCTGGACACTCTGGCTGGACGTGTGGACAGACAGCTGAGTGTTTGTCGATTGTTGACAGAAGATTTGACTTGTCTTCCAGTGGAAAGTTGGTTCCTCATTTTGTCTGAACGTCCATCATTTGTCTTCCATTATCTTCATAAAAAATGTGTTTGGCTTTAAAATAAGTTTTCACTTTATGTTTAGATCAAAACAAGCCTTTGCACCTGCAGCACATGAAGTTCATTTCCCACCATCAGCCTCTCAGCATCCTGTTTTCCTCTCTTGAAGCTGATGTTCTCTGCAAACACCTGAGCATCAAAAGAATTCAAATCTGATGTGAATATTTTACATCCTCAAACACAATGCAGCCTCAGCCGGAGCCCATTTTGTTGACTATATTTCCATCAATACTGGAAAGCATGAATTTCATGATAATCAGTCGCTCGTGGCAAACTGCTGCCCGGATACAACCTAAGGCTATTTTTAGCTGCTTCTTCTTCTTCTTCTTCCTCGCTGTGCAGTGATGGAGAGGCGCGTCTGACGCCCTGAGGAGTCGACTCGGCAGGATCTGTTGAGTCAAGGTGATGACGGCTCCTCGTGTCCTGCCTGACTCTCTGGAGAGAGCAGAGACCTTTCCGAGCCTTGACAAGGTGTTCACATTACCCAGAAGCCCCTGGGGGAGCACAGTATGGCACAAACCTGTTACAAGCCTCTTAGACATGACGCTTATTATAGAAATATGAACTTTTCAACAACCAAAAGCTGTGGTTTTAATTCAGAGGCTTTATGTGGATCATTGAACAGCACTAAGAGGTCAAAGCTTTAAAATTGGACATAACTGGTGATTTAAAGACTTAAATCAGTTTTGAACTCACTTTTGTTGAGCTGCAGCGAACACAAACCTGCTGAAATGAACTTTGTAACTGTCAGACTTTATAGTTCTTCAGCTTATCTAATTTTACGTTCAACCCACATAATTAATGTTTGCTGATTTCAAAGAAAAACTTTTGTTTAAAGCATCTGAAGGCTTGTGCTGTTTTTTTCATATCAAACATTTTCGACACTTTTTTGTTGTTTATGTGATCAGGTTTTGTTTTTATTCTTTGTTGCATGGTTGAGTCGTCCTGGTTACTACACCTCCATGAACTGTGAGTGAGATCATTTTAAAAAACAGGGTTTTAAATGTAAGATTTTGGATACAATCCCCCTTTTCTGTTTAAATATCAACAATATTGATCATTACTGGGAATTTAAAAATGCTGAGGCCAAGAGTCCAGATTCCCCGGCAGCACAACCTCAAACCTGAGGAAAGTTTGTGAAATGTTCAGGTTTGTTCCCCACATTTTTATGTTTAACTGTGCGACCCTTCAAACAATGTTTGTACAGGCCTGAAGAGGTTTAAGTATTCAGTATTTCACACAACAATAGCAAAAAATACATAAATAAATAAGCACCCCATTAGTTATCTTGTGAGGTGAGATTAATGTTGGGACCTCTTACAGGGAGTCTTTAAATGCTGTTTCAAAGTCATTTATTTACATTGTCAGGATTATAACTCGCTGAGAGTCTTGCTTGTAAAACTCCATGCGTAATTTCTGTGTTGTTGAAGATCATAAACTCTTCATCAGGTTATTAATACTCCTAAAACCCTTCAGATAATTTACTGAGGTCTGAGCCAAAGAGCTCCAGTCGACTGCCATGTTCTGCTCTGACTGCTGATGTCTATGTGTTACAGTGAAACTAGCTGCTTCATGTTTGCTCGTAACAGAAACCTGCAAACTCTTTGCCCTGCAAGGCAAACTGCTGGAGACCACCGAGCTAAATGACTAAACTGTGAAGTGCAAGTGAGCAGACAGCATAGCGGGTCACTGGTTAAATATGAGCCTGGTGCTGATGCTGTTCCAGAAAACCCCCAGCCAGCCCGGTTATACCTCCTGCAGCGCCACGATCAGGACCACCTGAGTCAAGTCTTAGTCAGAGTGAAGACCACAGAGAGTCGTGTTATTGGCAGGATGCTGCAGACTAAATATCACATGGCTGCATGCCTCTTGCTCTCTTTTTGGATTGAGGAATTTGTGCCTATTTTAAAAACACATATGCTGATTTTAGGCTTGACACTTAAAACATCCTGCAAGATCTTCATGCTGCCAGAACACATTCTCCATGTGGTCGCCTTTTATTTCTTTCCAGTTCAAACCAGAGTGCTTTACAGCATTACTGAAGTATCAGACAAGAAACTTTTTAACCCCGCCCATTTTCCCCAAATAGCTTTATCTGTGAGATATGGTGTTTGTTTGCATTGTGTCCATGTTCAATAAACGTTACAGCAAGTAGCTGAAAATGTGTGACAGCGTTAGTTCAAATGGATGTCTGTGTCAAAATCCTTCTTCACGCTAATATTCCAGCTAGCAAGGCAGCACTTGTGAGGAACTATTTTTCCAGGCGTAATAACTTTGGTCTCCTTTCTCTCTTGCTTAGCGATTTTTGACCAAATAAACGCAGATGTTCTCTTTAGAAGGGTGAATTACCTAAAGCTAGCAACTTTCACCTGTCCTATAGTGTTTCTATACCCTGTTTCAACATGAATGGCAGTGAATGGGCTTTAAAAATGCAGCCTGACATCTACTGAAGTAACACATGGTCACATTTGAACAATATTTGCAGAAGATAGAGGCGAGCTCTGCTTATGGAGAGAAGGGAGAAATAGACCGGTATGGTGCTTTAACACACATTTGTAGAATATAAACTCCTCAGTGAAACCCATGAACTACATCAGCGACCTGTGTCCTCAACAGTAGCCTTTTTACATGGATACCTTAAACTTACTTTTACTTAATTCAAATAATTTTAGTGACTGAGGTCTAAGATAAAAATGTGTGAACTGTGAGGCACCCTAAAAAACAACAAACTAATGTACTTTACAATGTTTTGCTGTTGAGACGTGTGCCGACGACACTTTCCACTGATGCCACTAAATAATGGAGATAATTGAGTGTGAGAAATCTGAATAACAGCTCAGCTTGTTGCATCTTTATTAGCAGAAACAGGAAGTGAAATGAGTGGACAAAGTGTATGACTCTCATAAGGTCATTCGCTAAATGACTGTCTCGATTTCCTGAGAAATCATTTAATCTTTGATCCATTTGATAAATTTTGTGTCTTATGTTTGATGTGAAAAGTCACATAGTTCATACATGAAAGCCAGAGCACAAACGCTGTCTGATAAACAGAAATATTAAATGTTTATTGGAAGTTTAAAGCTTACTTGAACTTTTATAGCCTATTCCATACCGCAGACAGCAAACTGCTTTAAAGCTTGCTGGCTGGTTAGCTTGCTAACAGTTAGCAAAGGTTAGTTAGGACCTTGGATGTTTGTCCCATTTTCACAGTTTTATGTATCAAATATTAATTTTTAAGCATTCCTAGATTAACTACTGACAAAAATAGTTTTTTGTTTTTCTCGCTGGTACTGAGTTGCACTACAACCAGCAGGTCTGTTGGTTGGTCGGTCGCTCGGTCAGTTGGTCCACAAAAATTCCCGGCCACTTTTTTCAGCTTAGGAGGATGAAATTTGGTACTGATGTCAAGTGTGTATGTGTGTGTGTGAGGGTGTGTGTTTGTGTTCATGCTAATTTGCTAAAAGAGGGTGTGGTAATGGGAGTGGCCTATTGCAGTAAGGTGCAAAACTTCCAAATGGATTCAGAGACTTGCACAAGATTTAGTGGAACGGTTGGTCATGAGCCAAAGGACAGCTGATCAGCTGTTCGGGTCCCAAGGGGGCGTGGCAGTAGGAGCGGCCTGTCCCAAAAAATCGCATAACTTCAAAATGGATTCATGTAACATGGCCAAACTTCATATAAAAGCACACAAACACTTTAGTTTGTCATGGCTTGTCCCGCCCCTACACATTAACCACACCCCCTTCCATAACTCAGCAGCCATTTGTTATAGACTGTAGACTCTTGTGGAAGGCATCATGGCAGACAATAAATTTTATATCCTCACTTTCTTTCCAAATATACAGTAAAAAAAGAATTTAACATTGAAGCAAGTGCACATTATTTTGCATCCCAACATTTTTTGCTGCTGTTTAATAACAGAAAATAGATTTAGCTGATTACAGGAACACAGTTTGTTGGAAAACTATTGTCCATAATAAAACTGTGAAGCCTAAATCGACCTAAGGCTCCTCATGTTTGTTTGTACAGTAACATTAACAGCATCTGTGTGCAGAGCAGAGCGGGTGCTGCAGTGTGAAGCGGGTGCAGCAGACTAAGACTTATAAGAGCAGACAGCTGTCATGGCCGGTCGAGCATCACCCGACTGGCTGCGTTCATGCTGCCTCTCCTCTGTTTACACGGGAAAGTGAGGATGTGCGATCTTACCTGTCCACATACAGCACACTCTGATTAATCTTTTAGTTGACATTGACCTAATTTTGAGTTCACTATCCTTATTTGAACAACTGATGGTTGTGTGGACATGTTTCACTGCAGGGAGGAGTTGGTTTGAAGCCTCACATTCAAGCTGCACCATGTTCATGAGCACACTTGTTCCTCAGCACTGGATGAAGGGAAGAGTTTGGACTCGCTTCATGTCAGAGGAAGGTGATGAGAGTTTAATATCCTTACAGTTGTTCACAAACACATAAACGTCCTTGACCACATGTGTGATAATGAAGGCACAACCAGGTCCTGGTTCCATTTATTATTACAAAACATCAGAGCCACTAGCAGGTTCACATGAGACTGGCATAAATAAAGTAGCCATGAAAAGTCCAACATATTTCTCTTTTCTTCTAAAGAAACTGATATTTTCCAAGTAGTCTCTATCACAACTGTGCACATAAAAAGATAAAAATTAGATGTGATGTTTTATTTAAATTTACTCTGCAGGCTTTTTTATCTCTTCTCCAGAAACCTTGGATGAAAGAGCGAGAACTCCTCACTCTGTATTTTGTGAAGAACTTTTACCACTTTATACAAAATACAGTAATCAGAAAACAAGCACAGTATGTGAACAAACTTCCTATATGGATCATACACAAATCTTGTGTTTAAATGTGGCTCTGTATGCTAAAATAATTGTTGTTTATTGCGTCTACTAATAGTCTTCTCCCATGCCAGGAAATAAGCTACAAAAGCTCCTAAATGTCACAAATGCCTCAAATTACCTTTATTTCATGATAAACCCTTAATCCAGGGGTTCCTCAGGGAACCGTCCCGGGTCCCCCTGTGGCTTTAATCTGAAAACCTTGAAGGTTTCCTTTGAGGTCTTTTGCATTTCACAGTGTGCAGGCATGGTAATGTATTTTAAAACATCTTAAGCACATTACGAGCGTGTGACACACCATTCTGTTTGTATAATCACATTTGGAAACGACATGCATCATTATCAAGGGAGGAAATTAACATTTTCATCCACCGGCCACAATGATTGCTGCCTTCCAAATTTTGCCCGAGCGTTTCAGCGTCTCACCAGCCAAATATGATTTTGGAAAAGGCAAAAGAGAGTCAGCAGGATGGGAGGTTACCAGTGTTTCGCTGCAGGCGGGTGGTGTTTTTCTTCACCACAGACTGACTGCAGACAGATCAGGTGCTATTCTTTTTATATCGATTACTGTCACCTCATCCAGGAAGAAAAGCTGAAAGAAGAATTACAAAAAGATCAATAAAAACAGCAAAACAAAGCAGAACAACAGCATCTTTTTCATCATTTTTCACTGCACTGCATGCACACCCTCTCAAACCAGATGAGAGAGCAGACAGTGTGCTAACAATGGACATGCATTATTAATCATTAAAAATCAATGAGAGCTGACTGGCTGCACACAGCGGTGTAGGTCTATGATGTGGTTAATGATGGATTATGATGATAATTACCATGAGATGAGAACGCAGTGGATACAGCACTACAGAGTGAAGTGTCACTAACCAGACTAATTACAGCTAAATCTCATTTTCCCAGATGCATCGACATCTGCGGCCTCTGGCAGATGCTGCTGTGGAGCGGCGAGGATGAGCTGCATCTGGAAAGAGGTAAGACTATAAAGGAGGAATGCATATGTATCCACAACTGCTGATTTGTGCATATTAATACGTTTCACCGATGCCAGTGTTGTCTCTTATGATCAAGAATCATGTTGTTAAGCCTTTAATAGCGCTATCGATGAACCTCTGTACTAAAGATACACAGAAAACCTCTGGTCTAATACATCTTGCATCTTAGTTTTGTAGTTTGATAATCATGAAGATGTTGTCAGTGTTCTAGATTGCAGCGAGTATTTTGGTGAGTATAAACTCATCAGAATGATTTAAATCATGGCCAAAACAACAGACGTGAAAACATGAAACTAAAGAAATGCCGCCTGATCCTGATCACCGTCAAGGCTTTTCAGATCGTCTCACTTTCCTCAGTAATGAAAAAAGCACAAACGCGTCTCTCTCGGAGTACTTTCCGCTGTTTTGTGGGAAAAATCATTTATTTTGTAGCAGCTGGCTTGATGGAGGAGCCCGACTGAACTTCAGTGAGGCTGCAACTCTGGAATGAAGGTTAGACTGAATTCTTTGTTATCTTTGGGCTTTGGTTTGTTTGTTTGTTTGTTCCAAGTTGTTTGCATTTCATTACTTCATAAGATACAGGTTGCTTTGATTTTAATGTCCTTAGAGGCTAGACAGATAGATAGATAGATAGAAAACAAAAAACAATGACTGAATTGTTGTGTTTATTTCTGGTGATGTTACCAGACAAACATATTTTTGTGCTCGTCTTTTTTAGTTAAGGTTGTTTATTTAAAGGCTTTCAAGCCCCAAAAGTTTCCAAAACTCCCTCAAAGCAGAAAGTCAGAACACCAGAAACTGCAGGTACTGTTTTTTCTCCTCAGCCGCTGATAAGCAGCTCTGCGCGCCGCGGCTCGGCTGTGATGCATATTATAAAGTGTAAAAGATGTTTGCTCTGAAGCTGTGACCTTTCCCCCTCTCCAGGCAAACACCTCCACACCGAGCCCACAGCAGCAGCCGCCTCCCCAGCACGGCTGCCTGGACTTCAAAGGAGAAGCACTGGAGTGAAACCAAAGTCGTACTACAGAGCTCCACACAAAGTTTACCTCCTGTGCCTCGCTGCTCCTCACTTTACATTTTCCACAGTTGTCTCACACAATGATGCTAATTAATGGAAACTTCTTGGAAACTGCTGATCTTGTTTCATTCACACAGATCACTTTTCTGTCATCCAAACGTGTTCCATCATCACAGGAAGTATCAAAAATAAAAGTGCTGTTATTGCAGAGTGGCTGCAGTCAGAGTTACTATCATTATATCATTGATCATTAATATTGATGTGTTCATATGTAACCGTTACTTTGATGTTGTCATTGATCAACATGGAGCCAATTTGAACTATTTCATACACTCGTGGTAGTTTAACTGATCACTGATCACATTGTGTGTAAATTTTTCATTTAATAGTAACTACAGCTTCTTAATATGTGTAATGGAGTATAAAGTACAATGTTTCTCTTTGTAATGAAGTGAAGTAGAGGTAGAAAGTAGCATAAAAAGGAAATACTTACACAGAATGTGGCTTTTTCCTTCACTACCTACTGAACATGTGAAATCTGTTGAACTGTCTTCACAGCAGGAACTTTACCTACAAGATGTTGCTCGAGGATTTGTATTGAGAATAAAGTTGTTAGTTGACCTAAGAATTAATTAAGATGAGACTGAGGGGAGGTTCAGTAGTATCAGTACTACACTGCTGGCAGATCCAGCAGGAGGCATCTGCAGGACGCCAGGGCAGACGGGCTTTTCATCATTTCATGGAGTTTAGGAGTCGAGGAGGCAGCAGTACACATTAAAGAAGTACATGTACTCTGAAATGACTTGACCAGTGCAATTCCAGCACTTGAAGTACTGTAGTACTTCTGGTATAATATTTGTGGTGAAAATATCAGCAGCACAAGTAGCATTAGTAGAGTGGTATAGATGATATCTGTAGCACTAATGACTGCAGCAGTGATAATTATCAGCAGTTAGTGATAGCATTTGTATTAGTGGTGTAACTTATAGAAGGATGTCAGAGTATTTTTACAAAATTTATTATTAGTTATGATTCATATATGGTAGAAACAGCAGATTTTAATGTTTGCAATAGGTAGAAGTAGTTAGTTGTAGTGGCAATAAGCAGCTGCCAGTCCCATCTTATACATCTTACATATAGTATTTGTGTACTACTGGTACAGAGAAGTGTAACAGTATTTGTTGCAGTGACTCTGAGCAGTTTTCCTGCTGCCGCTGGTCCAGCAGGACAACAGGGAGACTTTTTGTCCTGGCTGGGATCAATCGCTCCATAGATGACGCCCACTCAGCCAGGCCTCTCCGTGGGCGGCCAGTAGCCCAGCAGCCCAGCAGGCCGGCCCCGTCCGGCCCCACCCGGGCCCTCCTCCGGCCCCCGCAGCCTGCAGGACCAGCACGGCAGGAGAGCTGCACTTTACTTCTAAAAGCTTTCAGCTGAATCTTTAAAGTCACTGTAGGAGAGAACCGAGCCCTCTTATTCTCAAGGAGGGATTGCTCACAACCAATGGGAAGCCAGTGTGAGGAAGAAAGATGATTTGATTGGACGACTGTTAGAAGCAGTGACAAGACGACAAAGCAGTAAGACATTACAGGTATTAACTAGTCAGAGCACAGAATATAAAACCATTTATGCGAGTCCATTTCAAAGAGAAACAATAAAGAAAGAAATCAAAATCTGAACGTCACAGTTACCACAAATTGTACATTTGTTTGCTTAAAATAAGTAACTTTGTTAGTTGTGATGTAACAAACTGCTTCTTTTATATCAAGCAGCACAGTGACACATTTAAGTTTTAGGTACATTTCACAGTTAAGACCGTTTAAATGGTTACAAAATGGAGGCGGTGAAGATCACTTTCGACGTTGTTTTCAGTGACAACGATGGTTTATGAACACTTCATGAGCGTGTTTTACATGAGGCCAAACAACATCTCTTAGCTGTGACATAATCACAACAAACCACAGCCTGTCATAAGCTGTTGCTTGAAAACGAAAAAACATTTACATCTTGAGTTCAAACAAGGAGCTGACACACGACTGAATGAAAAAGAGAAGACAGAAAAAAGGCTCAAAAAGAGCAAATGTGAAAAAAACTTGCAAGCGTTTGTCATGAAGGCCATGCAGTGAAGGACCGGCTCTTTAAAGTGGCAGGTAGACATTTTCCCGACGCTCTAGACAAACAGATGAACATCACTGAAGCCATTTCGACTGTGGAGTGTGCTAAAACTGATCTGATTTGTCGTTTTTAGCTTTGACTGTTTGAAAGGTTTCATTTGTGAGTTCAGGTGTCATTTATCTGTCCTTCTCTAGCAGCAGATCTACTTACATCAGTCAAAGAGGTTCATGCACATATGCAGGCACTTTTTCAGTCACTGCTTGTGGTTTGTGATACCAGTTTGTAAAATTTCTTCACAACAAGATCTGTTGTGGTCACCTGTGAGGGCTCTTATTGTGAAGGGGAGACACCGAGGAGCAACAGCAGCTTAGCCAGGAAACTCCACTAGTGCTGAAGTGTGTAAAAATCAGTTTTCATCTGTTGCACTACTCACTAGCACACAAACCGAGAAACTGTGCATCAGGAGCTTCATGAAAGGTTTTCCACAGTGAAGCAGCTGCACACACGCCTCACATCACCATGTGCAATGCCAAGCGTCGGCTGCAGAGGTGTGAAGCACGCCGCAACTTGACTCTGAAGCAGCGGAGTTGTTTGGAGTGATGAATCATGCTTCAGTATGTGGCAGTGTGATGGATGAATTTAGAGAATGCAACCCTCAAGATGACTGAAATGATGGTGCTGAGGCTGTTTGTCAGCATTTGGGCTCCTGAGTTCAATGTGCAAAGATCTTCATTAGCTCAACAGGTGCATCCATCTTTGTGGCAGCAGTCTGGAGAAAACCCATCACTGTTCCAACAAAAACGACACAAAGTAGATCCATGAAGACACTGTAAGACATGAGTTAATGAGGAGGAATCGATCGGCCTGCACAGAAGCCTGAACTCTGCCGAACTGAACAGCTTCAGGAGGAAACAGAACATGAGTCAGGTCGTCTCTTCTGACATCAGTGTCTGACCTCACAGCTGCTCTTTTCATTTCGCGGGCACAGATTCCCACAGACACACTGCAAAATATCATGGAAAACCTGACTGTCACAGCTGCAAATGGGCTCCAACTCCATCTTAATGTCCATTGTTTTCAAATGGGATCTCCAACAGGCTTGTGTCGTTACGATGATCAGGTGTCAACTGACGGTAGGCAGACATTCAGCTCAGGATTCAGACAGAATGAGTTTGAGTTCGTGTACGGCAACATAATAATTTAACAACAAAATGGACTTTTTAAATTTGCAATTTAAGCGTTTGCTTGCAGTCGACTCTCTGATCCAGAATGACTTCTAATAAAAATAACATTACAGTGAGCTTAAATTCCTCGATCACCCACATCACAACCGACAAACACCGAGCACATTTGCATTTACATTTAGTCATTTATCAGACGCTGGCGTCCAGAGCAGAGGGCACAGAAAATTCACTGATCGCCCACA
>JAPZDX010000017.1:7410979-7422331 GCA_029783625.1 Naso annulatus | reverse complement strand
GTCTGCAAAGTCGACAACACACAATCTTACACCTGTACCTGCAAGACTGGCTTCACGGTATGCAACTATGTGTGTGTATGGGTGTGTGTGTGTTTGTGTTTCTATTGTGTGCGTGCAGAGAGGCTTGCGTGATGTAGTTAGTGATTTGGTCTTTTTTTGCCAGCACTTTGTGAAATTCGGAAATGTAGACCAATCCATTTAGAAACGCAGAGCTGAGTGTTTAAATCCACTGATCCAATTTTAATGTGTGTTTGCGTGTCGTCAGTGATTATTTTGAGCCCACATCTGTCTGATAATCCCATCAAATTACTCAGATGACCTGATCTAATGCTCTGTTCCTTTCAAAAAAAGCTCTATATTTAATATGTGTGTGTGTGCGTGTGTGTGTGTGTGTGTGTGTGCGCGTGTGTGTTATTGCAGGGTAAACACTGTGAGACTCCAGTTGATGCTTGTGTCAGTAATCCGTGCACCAACGGAGGAATTTGCCTCAGTGATGAACAGACCAGAGGTTTCAGGTAACAAGTCTGAAAACACACGTTGATGGAAAAACATCTGAAACAAACAAAACAACCGGCAGATGTGCAGTTAACTGCTGTGCTCCAGTGTGCGTTAAACCTCCCTTTAACTTAACCTCATAACTTGGGAAACATGTTTAGGACGTCTGCTTCGTCGTGCTTCCACAGTGCGAAGGACTAAAACTGCCAAAATCAGAGACAAATAAATAAATAACTCAAAAAAAAAATTATGTTGGCAAAAATACCTCCATTAATTTAATGTTCCTTGTAATGTTCTATTTTATTTAGTAATTTACTTATTTTTAAATTTGTTTGCTTATTTATTTATGTATATTTTCCACTCTGCATTTAGATCCCCCTATTGTTTTAATGTCTCATTTAATTTGCTGTTTTATTTATTGGCAAAATAAGTGAAAATGAATAAATTCATATATAAAATGGAAATCAAAATGGAAAATTAAATGAACATCGTCCATAACTTCTGACCTCCAAAAAAACAGACTAAGATGCTAAAGTTAGCATGCATAAACGTACCACACATTTTAAATGGAAATATTTAATTTTCAAATATATATTTGATATAAGAGCGCAGGACTTTCCCTTACGTCCAGAACACGAGTAGGCGCGGTGAGTTGAAATAGTCTGACAAATAAATGAGCTCTCACAGTTTCCAGGTTTTTATTTGAATAAATGTTTTGTGGTTTTTTAAAGAAACATTTCAGCGTCACGCTTCGAACAAACTGCCAGCAGACACAACACTGAAGTTTTTTTTCTGCATTCAATCAGTGCTGATAGCCAAGTCATAATAGCCAATGACTTTGCTAATTGAAGTGCAATGAACGCCATTTCACGTTTGTCCCTGTAATAGTAAATATCTTTTTCCTTTTAAGACAATCTTTTTTCTTGTTTTTTATTGGTTTAGCTGTGCGTGTGCTTTCGGTTTCCATGGTACTTTTTGTGAAGTAAACATTGACGACTGTCAAGATCACGGATGTGAGAATGGCGCCACCTGTGTGGACGGAGTAGGCAACTACACCTGCTTGTGTCCTCCAAATTATACAGGTATGACACTGACATTTGCTTAGGACGGCCTCACTTTACCTGACAAAGCATGTCACAAAATATAAAGTATATTTCTTCATGTCAAGAGAAGAAATGATCCGGTCTGAAAGAAACGTGACAAACTGTCACATGACCTCTCTCTCCCTCCTCTTGTCTCAGGCCTGTTTTGTGAGGAAGAGGAGCGTGTGTGCTCTCCAGGTAGAAACCCCTGTCAGCATCAGTCCACCTGCATCAGCACTCCTTCGGGCCCCAGGTGACACATACACGCACACACGTACACACACACACATACACACCCACACACATCCACACACAGACTTCATCACTGCCAGACTCAGCAAAGTTTCTGATCCCAGATGAGATTAAAAATACAGACGCACAAAAAAACAAACGGAGGTACATTTTGCTGAGGTCTGTGTTGACTCCTACTCCCGTGACATGAAGTGTGCCTGTGTGTGTGTGTGTGTGTGTGTGTTCCAGGTGTGTGTGTATTCCAGGCTGGGTGGGGCCAGACTGCAGTATAGATTATGATGAATGTGTGGACCATCGCTGTCAGAACGGAGCTCAGTGTGTTGACCACCTGGACGGCTACAGCTGCGTCTGTCTGCAGGGAAACAGGTACACGAGGAAAATGGGGTAAATTTTGTGCAAAAGAAACACAGTAGACTGCAGATACAGCACCTGAAGTGAAGTGAGGCAGAGTACCCTGGAAGTTTGAACAAAGTTCAAGGTACAGGAAACTCACAGGGCTAGCAGGACACGTGTACGTCCTTACAACACAGAGTTGCAGGGATGTACACATATCCTTGCAACCCTAACCCTAAAAAAAAATGAAAGTTTGTACTCCCTCATACAATAGGATGAAGTGGTTTTTTTGAGTTTGTGTCTGATGGAGTGTAGACAGCAGCAACAAGACAGTGATGTTGATGTTAATACAGTCAACAGCTCCAAATTGAAAGTTCCATATCTAAGAAACACTCTCCTTCCACTTTGAGCAGCAAGCATCGCTGCTGGAAAACACAGTTTGCCTCTTCTGCTCCAGCTCGACCTCCTTCCACAAAGGAGCTTCAAGAAACTCTGAGTCTGACCCTGAACTCCAAGCTGATTTACCCTCAGTTTTGAAACTCTGAGTTTCTGGTTCCAGAACAGATTGACCTCACTTTAATCACATTTATTAACAAAATAAAAACCAATCAGTAGATATTTCAGTGTGCAGCTTTATCACCAACATCATGCTTTTTTTCCACACTCGTCCTCTCACCTTTATCCTGTTATCCTGCTCTCAATCCAAATCCTGCACTTCTTTTCCAACGAGTATTTCTTTCCTCGTGTTCACCCTGAGTTGGGAAGTCGGGGGATCAATCCCCAGCCGAGTCATACCAAAGACTTTAAAAATGATACCTGATGCCTCCCTGCTCGGCACTCAGTATCAAGTGCTGGACTGGGGTTAAGTCCGTGCGTCATGTCTGCGTACCAGCGTCATGTCCAGGAGGTGTACTTGTACATCAAGCTGCCTCACGCTACAGAAACAGAAGACAGGTTTCTTGCCTGTGGGCCTTCATGGCTCTCAAATGGCTGCTTACGTATTTCTTTCACACTGTGAGTCATGCATGTTTCAATATAAAACCAAAAAATAACAGATTCAAACAAAAAAAAGGAGAAAGATTGCAGAAGCTGCTAACCGCTGCATGGTCATGTGCTCTACTTGCTGACTCAGTATTTTCTCTGTGCTGTGCAAATTGTCTATAGTTGCACAAAATCATCTTATTTTATTTGACTTGAAGTCCGATACCTGATCAACGCTGCTTCTTATTTTTAATGAAAATTTATATCAGTATTATGTTTGTATTAGGATCAGTGCATCTCTTATTTTTAAGCATGAGGTGCGATCTGAGATGTCTGAGACTGTTTCTGTTGCACACAAACAGCCACGCAGTACTGTGCACGACACAGTCCCCAGGGATGCTGTCTGTCCGGTCAGAACATTCCTTGTCTTTAACATTCCATAGTTTTCAAACATGAGGGATTTTTGGTAGCCTGGTAAACCAAGACCGTAGGCCTCCACCATGATTGAACTACTGTGAACAAGCATTTGATGTCTGCGTCATCGATCTGAACCACTCCCGTTAGTCGTTGATAGCTCTGGCCAAAAATTTGTCTTTGCAATTGGAAAGACGGGCTTCGTTACCAGACTGATTCTATAGGTGTAATCCGACGCAGGAGGTTATCAAAATGATAATTAGACATCATAAAACACCGAAAGTGCTGCTCCTCATCCATCTCTCATTTCATTAATCAACACATACTCCCCTGCTCCTCTCTACTCCGCTTTATTGGGCACCAGGCCGCAGTCTTTTCCTCCGTTGTCTCCTTCCCCTCTGCAGTAAAATTGAACATAAAATCTCTTTTTTCTTTGCCAAATCCAGTGTCTTAGAGAAACTTATCATTTTTTATTGTGCTGTGGGCCTGCGGTCTGCTCAGTTGGTTAACATGGAGATCACAGACGGCGTCCCACACTTGTCTTTCGAGTTTAAAACAGCCTGAAGACTGGCTTAAAAAATCACCGTGGACCCTTCTCATGTCCTACATGAGGAGTCCCAACTTCTGCCCTCTGGGAGGCGCTACAGGGTGCCAGGCAGCAAGAAGAATGAGTTCAAGTACTCTTTTGTACCTTACTCTATAATGTTGTTAAACCACTCTCATAATACAGCTCCGCACTCTTACACTATGACCTGATCAGCCTGCATGACGACATCAAATGCTTTATGTCAGACATTTTGTTTTATGTTGAAGATCGCTGGAGCTTGTAATTGCAAGACAAATTTTGGTGAAAGCGAAGAAAAAAAGTATCTGCTTATCTAACTGTGCTCTACTCTGCAACAATTATTCCCCAAACTTAAGTTTTGTCTTTGGGTTTTAGCTGTAGATCGAAGTTTCAGAGCTGTGGTGAAATCACAGCTGCACACCTGCAGTAGCTACCAGTGGTCACAAACACGAGTGTAATCCAAATAATGTTGAGCTTTAACTGATTTTGGATTACCTACTCGTGACAGTAATTGCTTGTGATTGCTCCATGCACATTTCTGTGCAGTGTTCAGTTTGTGCCCAACAGAAACACTCCCAGAAATCTCTGACTGATTGGACATCTTCTTCATTCCCTCAGCGGTGAGTTCTGTGAGGTGGCCCTCCCTCCCCCGTCACCCTGCCAGCTGGCTCAGTGTCAAAACGGCGCCCCCTGTGTGGAGCAGACTAATACTGCGGTGTGTCAGTGTCTGCCAGGCTTTGAGGGTCAGAGCTGCGAGAAGCTGGTCAGCGTCAATTTTGTCGACAGAGATTCTTACGTTCAGCTCCAAGACGTCAAGAACTGGCCTCAAGCCAACATCACACTGCAGGTGAGAACACAAGCCTGCATCCAGAGACATCGTACTGTGGATCGCAGACATGATAGAATCAAATATCAGCAGTCACAAACACACACACACACACATATATATATACAAACTCTGGTTGGTTTGTCTCTGTGGGTGTGTGTTTCAGGTGTCAACAGCAGAGGATAACGGCATCTTGCTCTATAATGGAGACAACGAGCCAATCGCTGTGGAGCTGCATCAGGGTCATGTCAGGGTCACGTATGACCCAGGAAACCAGCCTGCCACCGCTATCTACAGGTACACACACACACACACACAGTTATTTGTTGTGTCTGCTGTTGCAGGGATCCAACCTGTGAGAAAACTGTTTCCAGCAGGTTGTGTTGTGACGTACATTCCACTGACGGAAGCAACAAGTCAAGACACTGATATTTTTTCCTTCCTGATAAATAATGATGATTTAATCCTGCCAGCAATTATCAGCCTTCTCTCAATGCAGTTTTTAAAGAATCTGTAACCTTTAGAAATTGTCTTTCATTAGTAGTGCTGATTCCTCGCCATGGAAATTCTTTATGAGAGGTAAAAGTCCATTACTGAAAATGTGAATTAGGTAAAAGTATACAATATAATCAGGAAAATGTTCTTACCAAAAGTACAAGTAATTTAAAAAATGGTCTCTTTGAGTTTATAAAATTAGATCATTGTTAGTCATGCACTTGTTACAGCTAAGATGCTATAACATGCTTGTTTTTTTTTGTTTTGTTTTTTTTTATTTTAAGCTAAAACCATAAAATGTTTGGTGTTTTTGCATGGACGTTGCTTAAAGATATACTTACCATGATTGTCCTGTAAAAACAATTACACATACAAAAGAAGTCCTTCTCAGTCGTCACTTGTGACCCCCTACAAGTCTGCTGTGGTGTCTGTGTGTGCACTTTCCTCTCATTTTGCTGTTTGAGATGTTTTCAGACTGTAGGTGGTCCTTTGCAGCCCCCAGCCGGTAACAGCACGAGTTTGAGACTTTAGAAACGTAGCGAGCAGGTTACATCTTTGTCTGAACTGCCGTGAGCTGCAGGTCTGTGCGTCTGCTTGTGCTTAAGAGAGAAACCACGGTGAAACAATCAGGATTATACAACTAGTAGTTCCACCAAGTGAAACATGAAACTCACCAAATGTTTAGACATCTGGTGAGTTTCACGTTTTTTGAAACGAGCGTTTATCGTGTTTTCCAAGTGCACATGCTCCTCCGTTGTTTTCAGCTAGTGGTGATGTCAGCAAGGAGCTCCAGCTCTCAGGACTGCACCGCTCACCATAATAATGCTGTAGAACACTTGATATGATCATAAATATCCTTGTTAGAAGGCTTAATGTGCAAAAAAACAAACTTACCTTTTAAATTGGATTTAAGCTTTTTACAGCATGCACAGAATATATTTAAAAAACAAAGTAAAGGTGGAGCAATGAACCTAAACCTGGTGCAAAGTCCAGTTTTTATTTAAGTTTGTTGTCATTAACAAATGAAAACACTTTAAAGACGTTTGAATTCAGCCCTTGCCTACAGGCAGTTAACAGGCACCAGGCCCGAAGGTTTTGGTTCCTCATTTAATAAAACTAAGTAGGAAATAAATTGTTAGAACTGAGTTGTACCAGGCTGTATGTTTTCTGACTTAGTGTTTTTACTGCCACCAGCTTAGCATGTTTACAATAGGACCATGCAGTTAGCCAGCAGCTACACGTTAATAAGTGTGTTCTGACTGTCAGACTTGAAAGGCTGTGCGAAGCTCCGAGAGATCTCTCAGCTCCCTGTAGCCCAGCAACGCCGCTCTGAGTGTGTCAGTGCGTGATCTGTGTGGTTGCTCAGAGCGAGTCCAGCTCTGTTTGAGAATGTGGACCGATGACATCAGCGGAGTGGTTATTGTGGTTTAATCACAGACACGGCCGGAGGACACTCGACGCTGAGAGTCCACTTGATCAGGTGTCGAGTGTTTAAATGTTTGGATGGTTCACTGTTAAAGAGGAGGAGGCCGTTTAGCCGACAGACTCACGCACACACACACGCACACACACGTTTGTACAGCCATACTTGTGAGGACACTTATTGACATAATGCATTTCTAGCATCTTACCCAAACCCTGACCATCCAAACTAAATGAAAAAAACCCCAACACTAACCCCGTCATTTAGGTTCATTTGTGATCTCATTTGTAACACATTTTCCAGTTAGGGATGATGTGTGGTGCAGTGGGTTGGTGCACTTGCACCGTGTACCATGTCGGTGGCAGTGACGCAGGTTTGAGTCCGGCCTGCAGTCCTTTGCTGCAGGTCTTCCCCTCTCTGACTGTCCCATCTATTAAAGGCATAAATAATAACAACCCAGAAAATATCCAGCAGTCAGGTTATTTTTCCAGAGGCCCTGGGAACCTGGAGCAATTTGAAAAGTAATAAAGTTCCCATTGTCTCACCTTTTCAGTGACCCAATAAACCCTGTATTCTTTTTACAGATTTAAACAGTTTTGTGATGGGGCTTTTATAAATTTCTCTGGATTTAAATTTGGAGATGTTTCAGTATTTATTGACACTCATAGTCCTGGAAAGCCCACCCCTCACAGCACTCTACATTTTAACCCAAACCAAACCTAAACCTAATTCTAACGCTGCGGTGGTGAGAGCAAAACGACGGCAACAGTAACAGCATTGCCGTTTAAAGTTAAAATATTTTAACTTTTTGCCGTCTATCGCAAGAATTTACAACCGAATGTTAAGTTAATACACAAATGCCTCACACAAGGAGAAACCATGACCAGTCTCAACAATGAGAAGGTGATTAATCTGGCCCAATAATACCCAGTGTTGTATTTACCACAGCCTGCAAACTTACTGAGATGTCAGACAAAAAGCTGTCACATGGAAGGCAAGCGGCACAAAGCTCTCCAGTTTGACTTTATGTCAAGTTTGCAATTAAAAAAATAAGAAAAAGCTGCAGTTTACAGCTGTATGTACAACTAGAAAAGTTACATGAAATAGTAGTCACAAAATAATTTGTTCAAATAAGTTTTATGACATTCTTTGTAAACAGTACGACATCACTGCAGCAACACATCGTCATGGGTGTTTGGTTTTGCTGTCTGTCCATTTCGTCGGATTGTTTGTTTTTTCTTGTGCCATTCACAAGTCCTAACCCCCAAAAAGCCCTCGAAAGTTTTCTTCTTTGCACATTAAGCCTTATAATAAGGATATTTACAATCAATTACAATGTTCTACAGCATTATTATGATTAACGGTGCAGTCCTGAGTGCTGGAGCTCCTTGCTGATGTCACTGCTAGCTGGAAAAAACGGAGGAGCGTTTGCACTCTGACAATCTGTCAAAAAATACAACAAACTTGCAGAATGTTTGGCGGTGTCCTCTCACGTACCGACACTAAAACACAAAGTTAAACACGGTTATCTAACCCAGAAACGGCTCTTTGTTTGTTTTCGTAAAGCAGCTGAAAGTGACACTTTTGGCTTGTACATTGGTGTTTAGCTTTTTTGTTTGTTTGTTTTGGTCTTGGTACATAAGAGGACAGCACTAAACATTCTGCGAGTTTCTCGTCTTTTAAAATGAGACTTTGTTGTATTTTTCAGCGGATTGTCTAACAGGCCGCTGAAATGCCTGTTAGAGAGTGAGCACCGGTCCAAATGTCCTCACTTCCATGGTGTAAAACTCAAATGACTAAAAACTGGTTCTCACAAAGATAGCTGTAGAAGGACACACACGCACATACTCACACTGTATTAAGGCTGTATTAATGTGTAAAGAGAATGTCACAAAATAAGTATTTTAATAAACACACACAGATACAAATAATAGAAGACAGATGACAGGAAAAACTGATCTCGATCTGAAGACGAAATGAGTCTTTTTCGCAGTGTGATATTCTAAGAATATTTTTTTCATGTGAATTATTCTCACAAAACAAACACATCCGGTGTGTAAAGGCCTTTAGGAGGAGGAGGGAGAAATCGCTGCACTGGAAGTAAGCATTTTACTGCTGCATACGAGGTCAGCAGAAAAATGGTTTTTAACCTCATATATCAATGCTTACCAGAAAAATCAATATCTGTTTAATTGTACAATGAATTAAGAACTTTTTTTACCATTTTAGTTTGCTGCCAGACTGCTACTACGGTTACTCGCGCTGGCCTCTGCCACACACTCATCACTCATCATTAGTATCACCCAAGTGAAGCGGTGAAAAAAATCCTAAATTTAGCGTGCAGTTGTACGGATTTTGATATTTTAGGTAAGCATTTATATATGTGGCTAATAAACTGTTTTTCTGCTGACCTCATCTGCAACAGTACAATGCTAACTTCTGCTGCAGCGATTCTCCCCCCTTCTCCTAAAAGTGACACCGCTGATCTTCATCTGCAGGTCATACACTGACCATGCATAACAACCCCATAAAAACCTGCCTCAAAATACTGAACTATCCCTTTTAAAAATTACAGAATAAGTGTTTGTCAGTATCATGCATCAAGCAGTCTATTCGTTCAGGAAAATAAAAATAAAATCTCTTTGTCTCTCTCACTTTCTGGCTCTCAAAGGGACTAAAAAGCAAACACAAGGAATCAGCAGCTTAGCTCACATGAACACAGGCTGTGTTACCACTGGGAGAGCCAGTGTTAAGACAACATCTGGACTGATGTTTGCTTTTATCCAACTGGATTCACTTCAGTCTAATTCTGATTGGTGATGAATACAGTGTGATTTAATGTTTACGTATCATTTACAGTAAAATAATACTCTGTAGTAAGAACTGAACTGCAGGTGGTTCTGAGCAAAGTGGTTATAAATCTGTTTGTTTTTTGTGTTTCTGTCTTTGTCATCCAGATGAACGACCAATCAATTTGCGAGTGGTTAGTCAGAATATGCAGGAAGGTGACCTCCCACTGGGCAAGCAACTAGCCAATGAACTGAAGCGTCACCACAACCACAACAACCACAACAACAACAACACGGATGAGACGAAAACACCAGCAACTGGTCAGTGCAGGAGCTCTTATATTACTTTTACCACTTGAAGCAAAAGAGTTTAGATGCATAAAATGTGAGAATTCACTGCATTGAATTTGTTCCACAGATAAAACTGAGTTTCCATCAGGTTTTATGCTGCATCATAAACCTTTTTACTGACGATGACATCTTTTATTTCTGTCTTCATCTTCAGAAAACGGGACATCGCAGCGAGCATCCAGCAATGCAGAGAAGAAGACCATCAAGTCAGAGCCGGAAGATTCAACATAGTGTCTCCGGTCTCACCCTACCACCCAGAACCCTTGTACCCTCCCTCAGTTCATTCTACTCACACTTGACAGTATGCAGTTATTACCCGTCAATAGATACTAAGCAAGCACAGCCACAGTAGAGCCTTAACAACCAATGTTGCCTCATAAATAGCATTTATTTTTCTTTGATTGTGTGTTTTTGTTTTGTCTCAAAGTTGTTTGCCAAAGCACCTTGAGAGCACGTTGAGAAGCCCTTCAGTGCTCTGCAGGTCTTTGTCTGTTGCGTTAGATGTACATGTAATTTAAGAGTGATCTGTTGTAAACTCTTTACCTCGCCTGGGTGATATTTCCGTTGCTTTCTTTGGACAGGCAGGTTGCAGGCTGTGATGCCCGGGCTGAGTCTTAACTTAAACGCAGATTCAGAGTTGCGACAAAAGCAGAAGTGTTGGCTATGTTTTCCACACTGTGGCATCTTGCTAACACTTCCTATGATTACCATATAGCCAGTGTTTTAAGGCCACCTTTACTTTGACCTTAAAACTGAAGCTGTGGATGCTGCCAGTATTCAATCTAAAATTTCAAATTCCAAAATAAAAGTATCCAATTTTTCTCCTTTCACATGCAGTGGTACTCAGGGGATGGAAATGTCCCCAGTGTTTTCCCAAGGTTGACTGTGTTTGTGTGGCAGATTGGCCTCCTTAAAGCAGTCAACAGAGTGCAAAGACAGTCTCTAAAAAAGAGCAACAAACACTCTTCAACAACAGTAAAAAACAAAAGAGCAAAAGCAAAAAGATTTAGCAGCATTTGGCTGGTGGCTTATGTCATTCTCCTGGCCCTCCTCTGAGCCTCCGTCATTCTCCCAAATCTAACTGAGGTGTCTGCATTTGTACTGTATTAAAGCAACGATGTAAAAGTACTGTAGGGAGATAGAGTTAAGATTCAGCCTCTGTTGCAGGCGAGTTTTTTTTGTTTTTCACTGTTTCGAATGGAAAACAGGAGAGGTGGGATTCATCCTTCCCTCTCACTCTTGTCTTGTGTATATTTATGGGAGGTAATATAAAAAGAGGATGTATAGCAGCTGTTGTGGAATAACAGCAGGGGACTTCTGTCACTCGTCTTGGCAGGATGACTGGG
>JAPZDX010000017.1:7397175-7410857 GCA_029783625.1 Naso annulatus | reverse complement strand
TTTTAGAAATGATCCAACAGTCTTTCAGCAGGCACCACAGGTCGTATATTCCACTCAACATGTAAACTTTGAACTGAAGACAGAATCACATATTAAAGATTGCAGCTGTGTGGTTTTTCGACAACAGCAGCAAAAAGCAAAATTCCTGTTTGTTGCTGTTCTCGGTGGAGCAGCAGCCTGGGTCTGTAAATAGTACCAAGATAACAAATAGTGCTAGCCTAATCTCTCAACCAGGGTTTTCCTTTGTCAAGTGTAACTTTGCTGTAGATTTTTGGTGTCAATACAGTGTTCATGTATGTAGAGCAAAAACAAAAAAAGAAAACTTAAGTGTCATTGAGGAAAAAATACAACAGTGTGAAAGTGTCTGGTATATAAAAACATGCTTTTCATAATGATGATGTTGATTAGCCTTAGCTCTTAACAGTGTTTAATCAACCTGTGATGGCCATCAGTACATATTTCAAAGATGTGTTTTTGCTGTTTAGAGGTAAATACATAACAAAAAAGTGTTCACTGTGTTTTTATGTGTGTTTGCCACACCGTGTAAATACGTCTGTTTGGTCCAAAATGATAATAATGTCCGGACAATTTGGTCTAACTCTCCTCTTCCCGACTCCCTGCAGATAGTTTAGTCTCACTCAGCGTAATGACAGACCAATGCAATATTTATGTAAGTAATAAGTCTATTTGCATACTTTATGGATCCATCATTTTGTTATGTGCTCAGTAACTGTACGTCTGTCATGAACTACATGAACTTGGGAGATGTTTGTGTTGTCACACTTTGAGTGCACAGGGCACTGTGTTTGTATTTGAAGCCATTTTGTTCTTCTCACAAAACTCCATTAGGTTGTTTTGTTTCAAGCAGCCACTATTTCAGGAAACTAGCGAGGATTCAGAATCATGATCTGTAAAAGTCTGGTTTGCTGAAGCTAAACAGGCGAGTGAATTCTGGGAGATGGAGCCATCTTTTGTTTCCAGCCTGACTGGCTCAGACACTGGCCTAGTTGGCGTGATTGTTGTTTGATGTTTGAGAGAAAAGGGCATGTCTGACCTGCCGTCTCACTGATCACTGTTCTCCTCACTGTTTATTGTAAAGTGATAGATTAGGCTTCACCTAGTTATGCACCTGTTTTTTAAACACTAATATATTTTATTTGTTATACAGCACATAAACATTAAACTTTATTTTTTTGAACTCTATTGTGAGGTGCGTTCTGTGATCAATGTCATTTAAATCCAGTTTAAAGCTGTGTTGTTGTTTTTTAACTTGTCAGGAGTTTTTGTGTTGGCATGCTAACATGACTGGGAGATCTGATTTTTTTTTAACATAAGCACTTCACCTAAACTCTAAATTAATTGCGAGTTAATTTAAAATCCAGAAGGACACAAAGCCCCTCATAACCTTCCCAAATCTGGCAGATCATGGCTGACAAGTTAACTTAAATTTCCACAAGATATGTGAGGACAGGACTTTATTATTATTGCAATCAACTAATTTTAGATGCAAACCAACATTATATTAAGAATGATGACCGGGGCGTCCCGTGGCAGGTGGTGGAGTAGGCATCCCATATACAGAGGCTGTGTCCACACCGCAGCAGCCACGTGTTCGATTCCACCTGTGGCCCTTTGCTGCATGTCATTCCCCCTCTCTCTCCCCTGTTTTCTGTCTACTCTGCAGCTGTCCTATCCGAGAAATAAAGGTGCCAAAATCCCCCAAAAATATCTTTTAAAAAAAAGAAAGAAAAAGAATGACGACCAAACATTAACATAAATCCAGCATTTCTGTTGCTGAACTAATGGTCTGAAGTATTTTGGTTTGATTCTGGCTGCCAACAAAAGCCACAGCAAACATTAGGCAGGAATTGTGCAGAAGTTAATTAGCTAGATAAACACTTGTTAAAACATTTCAATTATTCATAACTGATTTACTAAGAATATATTATTTATATTTAGGCAACTGAAGAAAGAAACACCTTACAGATCTTTTGTGGTAATTGCTCGAGTAAAAATATTGAGTACAATGACTAATGGGCCAGAAAAGGTCTTTGTCATGCTGTGATAATACGCTACAGTCCTTGTGTCACTAAAACGTAGTGATGATAATGTTTCGGTAAATTATATATCAGTTCCACACAACAGGGAGGAGCCGGTGGAGGTTCAACGTCTTTCTCATAAATCTGAATCCTGGCTGGAAAATTTACTCATTAATCCTCCAGAAACAACTTTGAAAGTGCCTTTGAGCAAGGCAGGGAAACCCCGGCTCTTCCCAGTGTAAACGTGTGTTTGTGTGTAAATGCAGAGTTGGGAGGAGCCAGAAAAGAGCAAAACTGCTTGGTAATCCAAATACTGATAAAAAGAGACTCCGGTAACGGAGTGAAAGTGGTAACAGGCAGAAACACTGAAAGGACAGTCGAGCTTCTTGAAAGGAGCTTCTCTGTCTTCTGTTTGTCTTTTTTTACTGAGATGAATCCCTGCACAGGCCATTTGCATCAGCGTCACATCAACACATTGTGAAACTGGCTGATGACTCACTCTGACGCAGGTCCTTTTCACATACCTCCCATCATCCTCTCCCTCCCTCTCTCTCTCTTTTTCTGTCTCTCCACTCCCTCCATCCCTCTCTCACCACCCCTTTCCTCTCTCTCTTGCACACACACACGCACGCACACACACACACACACACATACACACACACACGTAGACAGATTTTCTCTGGAGAATAGCTCAGCTCATGAACACCCATGCTGGCTGCCGTTCGCAGTGGCAGCCCTGCTCAAACGGCCACCCCTCCCCTCCCTGTCCTCCTCCTCCTCCAGTGCAAGTCACTGATGATGATGTGTTGCCATAGCAACGTCTGGAGGTGGGCGGCTCCACGGGCGGTGGGCGGAAGCCAGCCGCTAAGCAGCGTGGGAGGGATCTGCCGAGCGCACCCATCACCCTCATTTTGAAAAGAGCAGGAAGCTGACTGCTTTTGAGAAGGTGTGGGTGTTGGTGAATTATCGCCTCTCCTCCCTGCAGCTTCGTTAGGGATCGCCTTGTTTGTCTCCTTCCTTCCTTCCTTTGTTTGCTGGTTTACTGCCGCATGCAGTGAAAATGCTGCTCTTACAGGGGATTTCTGCACAAAATTGAACTTTGAGTGCTGCTGTTAGTTCAAAAAAGTGTCATTTTTCACTGCAGTTTATACACATATGGATTACACCAAGGGATTCTCAAGAGAGAAATAAAATGCACGGCCAGTTAAGGGACAGAATCCCTGAATAGAAAAGACATATTGAAAAATAAATGATTTAGTCTCTTTGAGACTAAAGTTTGCTTTTAAAATCTCCCTCAGTCTTTCTCTCTCTGCCACTCTTTGACATGCACTTGTTATTGTGGTCAAATTAAAATGTACAGTATATTATAACATCAACACATATCTCTGTCCCACAAGACTGAAAATATAATTTGAAAAAAAAAAATCATTTAATTTGTCACAAAAACATAACAAGCCTAACATTTTGTAAATCAATGTGAAACTGGGGTTAAGGAAATCAAAAGAAAAAAATCCATCTATCACAGTGTGTTCGCATATGAAGGCTATAAGATTACAAAAGTAGACATTATGAGACACTGCTCTAGCAGCTAACATGAAATAAAACACTAAACTTAATTTTACTTTGGTCCAGATCCTTCTAGCAGCAGCGACTGCTATGCCTATAAATGGAAGTTACTGCATGAAGGATTTGTTATTGTATAAATTACACATTACACAAAAAATGATGTTATAAAGTATTAAACGCATTCACTCGTCTCTGCTCTTTGTATTCTGTTATTCTATTCTGTGTAACTACAGCAGAAAGGCACTAACCTTAATGCACATAATGCATGCATGTGCAGACATGTTGCTCACTTTTAACATTCAAGAGCAGATGTAATTTGAATTGTTGCACTGAGCCAAACCCAAAATATAGTCCACAGTCATTTCTTAAATTGCAGATTGAATGCGACAGATTGCACAGACTTAATTTTAGAAAATGTTTGGCCAACATAAATAAGGCTCCTGTTAATTTACTGGCAATCGAGCTTGTTAGGCTGTCAAACACACTGCATGGCCACGATGTGCAGAAACCCAAACAAATCACATCCATATTCAGAACTGACTGCGGGTGTTCTATTGCTACAAGAACAGGCCTTCCCCAAACTTTCACCACTAAGCTGGGACTTCCTAATGTTTAAAATATCATTGTATGATGTATTATTAACAATGTTTGTACTATAACTGAGTGCTTTAGCTGAAACCATAAAAAACAGTCCTAATGAGAGGCTGATTGTATAGGTCAGGTTGCTGTTATAGTTCAGGTCTCATTCGCCAACTTGCAAAAAAGGGATTTTTTCTTCGAAAATGTGGATTCCTCCAAAATAACATTGGAATTCCCCTTTAATTGAGGAGCCCATTACATGGAAATTAAAGCCGCAGAGTTTGGTTTTCTTCCAGTGCTTTTAGTCCAAATTCATGAATGTTTCATGTTCCAAGTGAGGCATTATTAGTCAGCATGAATTTGTTTGTTTTATCCTACTTGGAGCTCCAGGTGGGTGGAGTTTACCAAGATTCAGATAAAGTCAGATAAAAGTTTGGAGCCAAAGAAAAGTAAACTGAAGCTACTTACCAAATACTTTCCAGTGAGTAATCTCTTTTGTAGGTCATCATTTTATACTGGGTGTCAAACTCCACCCACCGAGGCCCTGAAAGAGGTCAAGACAAGTATGAAAATGCTGTCTGACTCAGGTCCAACACACTATGATAAAATATGCAAAAAAACCTTCAAGTTCGACTCAGTTTTATTTGGCCAGCATAAAAGAAATCTTGACTGAATTTGACTAAATTAGGTAAATATTTAAGTAACAACTCTTAATTAAAAATAGCATGTGTCAGTTTAAACAAAGCATATGTTTAAAATTCAGATTTCCTGCACAGAAAAACAAGGAGAAAACAAAACTGCTTGCATGTTATAAAACAAATAGTGCATCCCACTTCATAATTTCTTCACATCTTTTCTCAGTGTGTTGCTGTTACCGGTGGTCGGATACAAATAATGTCTCACCAGGAGGTGGTGCTGTAGCTGTTTTGTTAAGGGCAGAGACGCCATCTGCTGAGGACACCACAGTCTGAATATGTGCAGTACCAGAATAATTCAAACGGTGTCACACCAAGACAAGACATCACAGTGTGCATCACGTGTGGTCATGTACACTGACTTTACAGCACATAATCACTTCAATATTATAAGAACTTAAAGTGTATCTGTGTTACATCTTCCCTACGTTGAACACGCTCTGTGATGCACCATCACAATGAAACTTGGATACCAGGGTGTTGATCATTTAGCCATGTTATAAAAGATTTGAATAACATATTTACTGAAATATTCCCAAAACCTCGAGAGAAGCAAAAGTTCAGTTAGAGTGAAAAGCTCATTCTCACTTAAATCATCTCCAGAGCTGGATGTTTATTTTTCTTCATGGAGATAAAATCCTGTGAAACCTTCTCTGTGAATTTTTTTTAAGTATGAGCTCATATTACAGCTGATTTAGAAGCACACATACACACTCTGTGTTAATGTGATACAGTGACCTTATTAGCCTAGTTATTGAAGAACTGTGAAGTGTGTGTGAGGTTTACAGTTGATAAGTCGACAGCCTACTATTTTAGTTTATTTCATATCTTCTATAATTGTATATCTGTCATATATTGCTGGGTATTTACTGGTGTTTCTATTAACTTTAGTGTACAACAGCTGCAAAACTTAATTGAAAATTAATCAGTTGTAATAGAAAACTGTCATCTCTTGTTGTTCCTCTCTAAACTTGATTACATGCTCACTGGCTCTTGTGTGTCTTATGTAAACTGTTGTAAAGAACGACACTCTGCTTAAAAACGTGAGGAAAGCGAATATCATATTTGCTATGAGAGGCTCAAGTGATGGAGATAAACGATCATAAACACGACCCACGACCCAGTCCTGATGATTGACAGCCCTCTTGGCCAATCACGTGCATATATGCATTATCATTGTCCAATCAAAGCTCTTTCGGCGTGAAGGGTAGGTTGTGCTCCACTGAGGAAAATTTTCTGTTGTTGAGTCACCGGGAGAGAACCGTTACTCCACAGGGAAGCCGATACTCTCATTAGGGTCTGTGCTCCGTAGTTCTCGGTTTCCTCACACCGCGCAGATACTCTTCTCGACGGGATTGCGATGTTACATTTTCGGTCAACGGTAGCGCTGAAGGAGTTATTTCAGACCCAGCTGAAGCGTCCGTTGACAGGTAGAGTTGGCGCTAAAGCGGCACCTGCAACCTCCGCCTGCTTCAGCACCGCGCGCTTGGATGGGAGGTCGCCGGGCAGAGTGAGGGCATTTGCCGGGTGGAGAGCTCCGCAGCACTTCACCGGGAGGCACGGCGTGAGGGGATTTAGCTCCAAAGGTGACGGTCACAATGAAGCCGCAAAGGACGCTGCAGCCGAGAAGTGAGTAACGTTACCGGTGACCGTGGGACAGACGATGATTTGATAGCTGTTAGCTTCACTGTAGGCCGGACTGAGCAGGAAAAACGGACCGTTTCCTCTGGCGATAATCAGTGATGGAGGAATGAGATAACAACTGGGAGCCATCTCAGTTTCCAGTTTATTAAAATGCGTTTGTGTTTATATGTGGCTTAGATGCGGAATCGAAGATTGTCTCCTAATGTTTTTACTTTTTTGATCGAATGTCTCAATTTGTGTTGAAACGTTAAATTCGCAATCAAAACGATTTTGAGGAGAAGATTTTTATAACGGACTTCTGTCGTTAGGATCCACAACCCAACATGCTAAAGAGCTAGCTGTTAACTAGCTGGACAGCTAATGTAGCTGTCAGTACAGTTTGGGATTTTTGAGCTGACTCGGCTAGTCACGGGCTGTCAGGTCAGTGGAGGGGAAAGATGGCCAGAAGCGGCCGGTGACACTTCCCCCGCTCAGCCCCGGGGATCAGCGTGTAACGGAATGACCGGTGAACCGCTTATATTAGTGCTCACTGGGAGTTAGCATCCGGGGCGTGACGGCTAAGGAGCTGCAGAGCATATTACATATCTCAGCCTACAAAACTATTCAGAATCACGCTCAGTGTTGCTGCCCGTAAGGGAGGGACATGTGATCACACATTTCTGCCGGATGAAGGAAAACCAGTGTTTCACATTGCCACATGTCCGAAAATGGAAGTAGTTAGTGTGCAGCCTGCCAGTCAGAGGTCGAGGATGCTGAACTCAGTGACCTTCTCTTTGCTTTGATGCCCTCTCTCTTCCATCCTCTCCTCATACGTCATTAGTAACTTTGTCCATATTATAGGCAAAAACCAGCAAATGGTTTTGTGATACAAGCTATTAAATGATTAATATTCCACTATCAATGTACAATCAGCCAATATTGTGCGAATTAACCAATCAGCTATAAGTTTCAGCATTAATAGTATCTATCTTCTTGGTTGGCATTATGAACTAAACAGTGTCTGACAAGTAGATTGGATTTATTAGAGCATTATTGACATTGAAGTGTCTGCTGGCAGATTTTCTCATTGTCTTTATCAGTGATTATTTTGCAGTGTTGTTAGTCAAGCAGATAAGGCTGTAATTAAGTGTGTCTGACAGGAGTGATTGTTCAACAAGAGGAAGCAGTGAGTGCTGATAGTGAAGTGAGGATAAGAGTCTTGGTGAGAGATTGGATGCCGGTTAAAAGCACTTAATGACCAAAACACCATAAAATCACTATCTGTGGTCAATAAGGCCTCCCTGCTTCTCTTTGTTAGCTTTTTATTTTTTTAATTTGATTTGAGTGATGTTGACAACATGCTGCTGTCGTTAACAGCAAAGTGCTGCATCATCTTTTACAGTTGTGCGACGTCACGCACTTCCCTGATGACGTTCACTGCTCATTCTAATCCCAAACTGCCCTGTAGCTGCTTTGCCTCGCAGAGTGTCGTCACATCGTCTACGTTTGTCCCGTGATGTGCAGAAAACGTGGATGTAACCCCTAAAAAGAATCAAAAGCATAAATTAACATAATCAGTGGAGTTAAAATCATTTTAAGGAATGCAGCAGAGCCTGACCCCACGCTTGATTGTCACTCTTGAATTCTTGGGCTCTCAGGGTGTTTGCTGTTGGAAGAATTAAGGTACAGAGGATTTGTTCATCCCTTAGCTGCCTTTAACAATCAATATTGACACATAATGAGGTTAATCAAGTATTGTTATTTATGTGTGTGTGGTGCTTCACCTTATCAATTACTCTGTTGATGTTTTTATTGTTTTGTCTGGAAAAAACGGCAGAAATTCTGAAAAATATCCAAGCTGGCATCTTCAGATGACTCACGTATGAAACAGGAAAAGCAGCAAATCCTCACATTTTAGAAACTGGAACCAAAGAATATTCTGCATTTCTGCTTGAATTATGAAACATCTATTAACCATCATAATCGTTGCAGATTAATTTTCTGTTGATCGACTGGTGAATTTATTTACCAGTCGTGTCGGCACTGACAACTGGTTTCTGTCATAGAATCTGGCCACTTGAAATCTATTACAGCCAAATGATTGGTTTTAAAAATCTCAGTATTTACTTTTAGTTTTATTTTATAATCAATTCATAGATTTGTATAATGTGGTAGGTGCTGGTTTGTCCCTGGTTGCATTTTGTATGCTGGCTGCATTCATCCAGTCTGTGTGTGTTTTATTTTAATGAGATGGAAATCTGGCTGGAATGTGATGCATGCGGTGCCTTTTCTTTCTCTCTGCAAACACGGGAGTGTTGACTCAGGCGTCTGCACGCTGCTGAAGACCGGCTTCATCTTCTTCCACCTCGATATTTTACAGTCTTTTTGAATGATTCTGGCTCGGTTGCTCAAATGCAAGCTAGTTTTCTGACATTTGCCTTATTTAATAAGCTGATTATTAACAATATTTAAACCACGTTTGTAGATTTCTTTGTATTTATTTCAGATGTTACAGCACACAGAATCAAAGTAAGAAAATTGTGGATGGCAGACAGTCATCATCCAGGTGACGGGCTGAACTGTATTCACAGGGTCAAGCCTGTATGAACAGAGATAATGGCAATGCACAAGTTGCCAGTTTGCCATTGTGACAAATAAAGAAACAAGTATTTTAAACATAAGTCCCAATGAAAACTGTCAGTTTTCTCCAGAATACAAAGAAAATTAAGGCTATGTAATACTGTGGTTTTTCTTGCGTTTAACATTTGAAGCAGCTGTGACACCAGCCACCACACCAGCTCATAGCCTCCCTTCAGAGAGTTTCCATGGTAATGAAATGCCTCATTGCCCTTGCAGGCTGACGTTGTCCCATTTGTTTCCATTCACGGACAATTTGCTTAAGCGGTCGGCCATGTTTGGGCCGTCACTTTGCTCAACTAACTGGTTGTCAGCAACGTCTTGTTTCCCCTGGAGGTTAAATGAGTTTCATTGAGGCCTCTGCTCATTCAGGCAACAGTGCAGATTAGTGTGTGAGAAATCATTAACAGGCTACTTTTAGCTTAATGCAGGATGAAGCAGGGCGAGTGAGCAGGAGAACGCTCTTACTTGTGTTGAAGAATGCGTTGGTTATTCATGCTATCATCGGCACGTCAGCTGAAAGGGGCTCTCTGTCATCTGATCATGTGGACCTCTGTTGGTGATCAAGGTGTTGCAACACAACAAACTGATCACAAAGGTCATGGAAATGTTTGTGTTAAAAAAAGGATCGATCAGCAGACCATTAATCAGCCACTATTTTAAAGGTGTGTCATGTTGCTGTGCAGAGATGCAAATAAGTATTAAATGCATTATGAACATCTACGTAACACTGGAAAAACTAAGAAATTTTGTGTCATACTACAGACAAAACTGTTAGTTGACAAATCTAAAAAAGAAATCAACGGATGAATTTCTAATTGACTAGTGGCAGCACCAACACTGTCACTCTCTCATCGTACTATGGTCCATATTCAGACAGGTGAGGACACTCCCTCAGGGGCGATGGTGTCAGACATAAAGCAAAAATAAGGTTAAAAGTCAGTCAGTCAGTCAGGCCAGTGCAACAAGAATAAATCTGTGAATTTAAACTCCAAGACGGGGTGTTTGGAGTCCCAGGAGCCCCGGCTGGTTATGAGGGTCCTGAGGCTGTGCTCGGACTAATAAGGGGTTAAAAATGTTTGTAATGCAGGGGAGCTTAACCCGCCCACATAATTTTTCCACGGTTTTGCACCAAAGCCTGGATGCTGGCTTGCTGCCCGGCAGTTGTCATGGCCTCCAGGAGCAGATGAGTCACTCGTACAGATTGATTTGTGCAGCGCCGCCTCTCAACGCTGCCGCTTTAATGTCGGCCTCCACCCTCCACACCAGTTTGTCATGACATCTGCAAGGCAGTGAAACGAGCACCATCGATTGGGTGAAATAAATACAGACACTACAGACAACTCTATCCAGACACACCTCAGCTCGTCAATATGAGTGCTTCTTGCTGTGGGTCAATCCAATGAAATAACATAATGTACTGCTGGCTTAGTGGAGCATGTGGTTAAAGATTTGAGATCATGAACACAAAAGTCTGTTCCAAAAGTAGGTTGGTTGCAATGCATCTGAATTTACATCGTTAATGCTAATTTAATTTGATTGGAAAATAATTTCTCTGCTTTGTTATGCATTTTTTAGTTTTCACACCAAATACGTCACTGCAGTGTGTTTGACTGATAGTGAAACAACACTAGACATCTGAAAATGTAGGGCTGAATTTAACAAATATTTTCATCATGTGTAATTTTTTTCTGCCTGTTTTTTTCTTGATTAATCGTCTTAAAGCTGAGGTCGGCAACGTCTGGAAATCAAGCTAGCTGTAGCGTGAGACTTCTAAGGAAGCACCTCCGCTGCCCCCTCCCCTCCCTGTTTTTGCTCCGGCTCGCCTTTTATTTTGTTTGTTGTCTCTCTCTCTTTAAAGTCCAGTTTGCACCAAAGATTCACGTCACTTGTTTCAACAGCAAGTCAGCTCGTAGCAACGTCACCTGTTGCTAAGAACCTCAGCATGGAGACGCCAATAGGAACACTTGAACTCTGAAATGGCCCGTGATTGGCTGAAAAAGTGTCCATCACAGTCTGAATACAGAGCCAAGGAGAGGAGCAGAAATCTAGCATTCTTTCAGACCACCAAAATTACAAAACACTGAAAGGTTATTATGGGATGTTTGCCCAGTGGCACCAAAAAGAAGCTGCCCACCCTAACTTCAGATGACTTCTCCGGATGTCTTCTATTTTCTATCCTACAGTCCAAAAAACTCCAAGATTTAAAATTTAGAATTGCACTGATAAATCATCACATTAAAGAAACTTAAAGCAAAGAAAATTTGACATTTTGCTTTAAAAAATGACTGAAGTGATGAATCAATTGTTAAAATAATTATAATCTGTTAGCCAACTAACAGATTAATCGACTAATCAGTTTAACTATAAATAAACCAGTTATAGTTATTTGAAGTAAAAACCCAAATTAGCAACAGACAGGAGACATCAGTGCGGTGTCGGTTGGACGGAAGCATTTGGTCTCTGTCCTCAGCACCAGCTGTCCACTCAGCAGAAGCTGCTGGGCTTCAGCTCTGTTGTAGGATTGAGTATCAGTGCTGTATGTCTCGCCTCATTTCAAAATATTGATATAATATTGATTTATTGCCCAGCCAAAAATCTGACCCATGTGGCTCCACATAGCAACAGTGTACAATGAAATAGTTGGTTGATAATTGTAGATAGAGTTAATGAGGTAAACACATACAGACAACACACGATTTCCATGATTCTGAGCAGCTGCATGTGGATTATTTACAGGATGCTTAAAGCTTTTAAAATAAAATAATCTAAAATAATTACAAATAAACATCCCGCATTCTGCAAGGAATTTCTCAGCATTCTAAAAATTGAACATGTGTGTTTGTTTTGGTAAAGCTGCTTTTTGCCAGACAGAAATATCTAGTGAGCTGTTAACCCAGCACAGTTCATCGTTTCTGTGTGTTTGGTTGCTGCCACCGACAGAAGAGGACTAAATATCTGAGAACTAATGTACGTCAGGAGACTGAGGAGGTTACTTCATTTGTCTAAAGATAAAGCACAGCTGACTTTTTCAGCTGGATCTGTTTGTGGTCTGGTTTTGTGGAGCTAGCTATTAGCTAAATGTCAGAAACTCTGTATTTTCTCTATAGTGGAGATAAACCCTAAAGACTTCATGTGCAGCTAAATCCAACCTGGATACACCACACCGGGTTTTTATGACCTTTCTGGTTGAAGGGAGTGTGTTAAATCACAGCTGACCTTTAAAAACATACAGAGAAGGAAGCGAGAGTGCTAATGAGAGCAGCTGAGGTAGATTAATGAGACGATCGAGCCCGGTCCAGATGTTTGGGTGGCCACCTCTAACCCGCTGATGATGATGATGCTCCCAGAGGTGAAATCTCTCACAGGCCTCATTAACTGAACAAGGATGCTGCTCCAGTCTCCTCCCTCAGTGTTGTTTCATAGCAGATCGCTGTCTTGTTTGAACACAGTCTTATATATTAAAGTGGCTGTTGTTGGGGGGTTTAAGTCATAGTCAAGGAAACAACATTTCTGTTCTTTCATTTCAGTGTTACTGCAGCGGCATAGAATAATGATTATAACCAGCGTTTACATGCCACTGTTTCTTACTGCTGATTTAGCGTGAAACCTCTTTGATTCTTCCAATAATGTGCTTTTCTTCAGTGTGGGACATATTTAGTCCTTCATTCATTCATCTCTGTTTTTCTTGTATTTTATTGTCCTGACAGCAGCTGTGAATATGCCAGTATTCATATTTGTGTATATTTGAAATCAGCACTCAAATTAAGTGAACAGTGTAAATATTTGTGTGCACTTCAATCACAGTACTATCAGGCATGTGTATGCATTAATGCCTACTGTTGCAATGATCTACTGAAGTGTTCTTACTTTACTGTAAATGCCATTTCCACTGTTACTAATTCAGTATTATTCCCTCTGCACATTCTCTCCCTGTTGTTGATCTGCTTGCTTTGCATTTGTAAGTATGCTCTATTTTTTTTATTTTAGTTTTAGTGTTTCTTTTTCATCTGTTTTCCAGTAGAAGTAGAGGTTTTCTGCGGAAAGCCGATCATCGCTTTTACCTTGTAATACCTCACTTCCTCCCAGCGGCTGCGCTTGAACCCCCCTCCCCCCTCCCTCTCCCTCCCCTCACACACACACTCACACAGACACACTGATGTGTATTCCTTTCCCACCAGCGGGCATTAACCTTCATTACTGAGGTCAGAGCATGCAAACAATCAACGGAAAGGTTGCAGGTTTCATAAGGATGCAACAACTTAATTATCTTTTGTGCATGAGAACTATTTTTGACTTGGTAGTAATCTTGCATTCAGTTAGAAAGTCAGGAATTCAGATTCCCTGTAAGGAGAAAACTTGTTTATGGAGGATGTAATCCTCAAAATACAACCTCAACTTCACATGGTTTCAATAGTAAAATTATATCTACGGTGATTTAGTATTTATGCTACAATACATGACATTGGCTGTTGCCGCCTGCCAAAAATTAATTTTGTTTGCATCCATATTTGTTTCCTGGCTTGTAAAACTGGAACACACT
>JAPZDX010000017.1:7349644-7362172 GCA_029783625.1 Naso annulatus | reverse complement strand
CTGAAAATAAAACCTAATTCATGCTTGCTCATTGCTGCAATTGTCCTTTTTATCTTTATTCTAAAGGGTCAGCAGCCCAAAAAAAATAACTGTTTTCACAGACACAAAGTGAAACAGTCTAAAACAGAAAAAATCTAGACAATCTGCAAATGCATCCAAGCCTGTTAGTTTGCTCACCAAAGCCTGATAAAATATGTTGTAATACTGATTCTCATGCATACCCTACGTAAGTAATATTTTTTTGCATCCAACAGCTGTGGGCGAAATGTCTCCTCACATACTTCTGAACTTCAACAGTATTTGTCAAAAGGTAGGCATTTATAGTACATTTCATGATTAGTCATATGCAAATAAAGAGTGGACAAACCACCTGGAGTAAAAATGTCTTTTGACCGATACTTAAATCTGCCACAAGTGGAACTCCTACTTGTGTTGGTGGTCAATTGAAGCAACAAATTCTTTAGTTCCTCCCAGATTGACCGAGAAAGTCCTGATCTGCTGCTGGAGAATCTGTTTGCCATTGATGTCAGCGGTGTCAGGGAAGAACTGCAGTCTATTTTAACTTAACTGCAGTCTATTTTAACAGTCAGGGGAAGACTCAAAAACAGAACTTGGCCTCTCTGCTTTTGCTCTGCTCAGTAGGAATTGGAAGCAAATGCATAATCCATCCTGGTCCATGTAGGCACAGCTGGCATGGCCCTGTGAGCAGGAAGGCTCCAAAAGCAGCACTGAAGAGTTTATTGCTTTATTTGACTCCAGTTACCATCAACACTTGTTGTACACCTACATGAAATGTTAAGTTTTTTCCTGTAAAGTTCATGATAACTCAGTTTGCAAAGTACACGATGGTGCCACTTGGTGGCAGAAATAGATTTTTGTATGAAGGACTTCATTACCCAGAAACATTTGGGGTTTGACACGATACAACTTCTGTGTGAAGCAAATTTCACATAGCATTGTAGAAGATAACACTGGAGAATAAAATGATTTTACAGGAACACCCTTGCATTTAAAAATACTTTATACTGGTATGCACATATTTAACATGACTGTTTGCCCTTTTTAAATGCACACAATAAGTATTTTCAGTCCATTTCAGCAATATTTTGTAAGAAAATTAACCAACATCATTTAAATATGTTTGTGATCACAGTTAACAATGTGACACCTACAGTCTGGTCTTTCATAGTGACACTTTTAGCACTTCCCAAGACACAAATGTGCACCAAAGAAAATCTGAGCCGTCAGCTGAACAGCAAATATTTTACCTTAGAAAGTGATACTTTCACGTGACAGTCAGTGTGTTTACTTATTGTCTTTACTGTTTGATTTTACTGACAACACAGAGTAACTCATCCATTGAAATCTTTTCAACAACTAGCAGCTAAGTTGTAAGTTGTGTTCACTCTTCAAAACTCCAACTGACCACAAATGTGGCATCATTACTGATGTTTCGCCTGCTCATGTTGGACATGTACTTACTTACTATACACTGTAAGTAACCATTTTCCAAATACAAATGACCAAGTTGTTTTCATTTATCTAAACGGCAGCAAATATGCAAATTTAAAGAAAAGTCAGATACAAAAATACTATGTGCAAATGTACTAACTTCAGTATCTTTCTTTAATGGCGTTTATCCTTAAAATCAGACTTATTAAAAATATCAATACACCTTAACACTGAAAATATTACAAATGTTATTTTGTATTTTGAAATTTAAAATCTGTTGAAGGGGAATAATTGCTCTCTTTTTGCAAATCAAATCTTTTTTTCAGTCCCTCTCCTGGATCAATCTGCTTTATAAAGACTTCTGTAGAGATGGACTTAATTTAAAAAAAAAAAAGGGCTCACACTGCTCACTGATCTGACACTTGTTTGCAGGAAACGGGAAAAGACATTTTGTTCACTGACTTTTGGGTCAGAAAGCCCCATGAAGCACAATAACAGTCGGGACATCTGGGCCTTGAATCGAGATCAAACCTCCCTCTGAGATCCCAGTTCCTGTCCTCACTTTGTGTTTGGCTGAAGGTTGTAAACTTCCCTGGCTGTTTAGACACTGTTTTACCAGTAGGCGAATTTGCAGTTTAAAGTCAACCTTAAAAGACCAGCTCTGATTTCCTTCATTTTTGCTCCATGGAAGGAAGGTCAGAGTTGAGTCCATAGGTCTGATTTTGTGGTGCAGCCGTGCAGATCAATGTATTTAAGCAATATTGCTTGAAAGTAATACTGCAACCATACAACTATTACCAACAAAATAAAATATAAAATCAGAATGTATTCATGTTGAATGACAGCTAGCTCTCAAAATTGAAACGGTTTTTGCAAGTGTAATCCCTGTCACCATGGAAAGACATATTTCTGACTAATAATTGGAAAACAATCAGTCACATCAGTAAACTCCTATGTGTGATGAAACTCCAGCAAGTAGTCCGACCCTTAGTACCGACCTAGCAACAGAGAGGATTTCTAGTCCTAGTTACAGGAGCTTTGAGCTCAGATTAATACTTTGTAAAGGTTGTGAAATTTTCCAAACTGAATAGGCCTAAATACCACACAGAAAAACACAAAAATGCTTGCCAATATCAATTGTGTTATGACTGGGATATCTGCCGAAACGATTGTTTTTTAATTACTACCGCCAATGACCACAACTGAGTGCTTATGAAAGCCTTTAATTTGCATTAGCTGCAGTTCTTCTAATGTCCTCTAAATGTTGCTCCACTCTAACTATAACAGGAAAACAAGAGAAATGTTTAACTTAACACACCCTAAAATCGACAAAAAAAATTAATTGGGGGGACCTCAGGGATGAAATGTCTCATCCTGCTGTAGTAATGTAGGTGTGTACAAGAAAGTGTGAGAGTACATTGTGACATCACTTGTCACAGGTGCAGGAAAACACATTTTTAGACACTTTTATGGAGTTGAAATACTTTTTAGTATGACATCAATGAAGCGTATGGCAATTAAGATAGAGAATACCAGCATATAAATACCAACATATAAACAAATCAATCAATCAAACACAAGCAAACCTCACGAGTACCTTCTTGATTTCATTGGAGGTTTGCCTTAATTGACAGGTCTCTCAGTCTATCACATTCAGATGTGATGCTTGCAGTTCAGTTCCATTTATTCATTCAACAACTGGCTGCAATGACTGACTATATAAAGTCATGATGCTGTAAGTAAAACTGGGCAGCCATCAGTGTTAAAACACTGCTGAGAAACTGACTTTGCATGTTTACAACATGCAACACAATCCACCTCAAAAAACTAAAAAGCCAGAATAAATTCCCAGCACACCTGCAACATCGTCCATACAAATGACTTTCTCTCTCAGATCGCTGTGATGCTGTTGAGAACAGATCACAGCGAGGAGTTTACAAACAAGCTTTGGGACCGGGAACGGCGTCTGTCGGCTCAGTGTCATTCGGTTCATGTTTTTCAAAATAAAGTTGCACATGGAAGATGCCCCGCAGCGTTTGTTCTGGTCAAGGCTCAAATCAGGACACGTTTTCATAAGACAGGACGACAGGAAGCAGCAGGACTCTATCTGTCTATCTAGACTTTGAATATAGTCTTCCATTTATTTTCATATCTAAGTTTTTGTTTGTTTTTATGATGTGCACTTGTTATATAATTGCTTTTTACCAATGCATTTGCATACATAGGTGTTGCATGTTTTCCATACTGTCTGCATACTTTGTGTGCACTTGGTGGATTAAAAAGTTTACCCACTAGGGGGCAGTCATTGAGAACATTAGATTTCCTGCAAGTTATGCAAAGCTAAACATGTTGTTACTTTATAAAGTTACTGTATTGTTAAGAAAAATGAAGCGTGACAAACTCAGTTTGTTTCTCTGCTGAACTCTCTGTTATTGTTCTTGTTTGTTGTTTGTTGTGGATGAGGGAGGTGTGGGTGTGGGTGGAGGACAAGAATCCTGCAACTCCTCAGTATCTTTACAGACCTTTACCTTAACGATGACCATGTGGAGTGATGCAATCATACTTGCAGAATTTACATTTAATCCTTCCCTCGAAACTTTTGTTTCACTGTGACTTTTATATAACATTAAAAAGTTTAGACTTCAAAAAAAAAAAATAAATAAAAATCTTTTACCTCTGTTGTGGTTTTATGGATTTTAAAAGCTGTTATTTCTAACGTGTTTGGTCTGACATTTATCTCCTTTGTTTGGGGTCTTTTGTTGTACTTGGATGAAAGCACAAATCATACAAATAAAAACAACTTTAGATGTCCTGTCCTTCAAATATTCCTTGCATCTCTTTCCTAGATGAGTTGTTGCTCTAAGTTTAGTTTTGAGACAAAATATGGAATTTTTTCTGAAAACAAAGCTTCTACGATCAGGCCTATGTCCTATGCTTGGGTTTCCTCAAGAGCAGCCGCAGTGGTCGACCACCATGGACGGTATCTTTCCGTAGATGATCTGTTCCTTGCGATTGAAGTAGAGCATGTTGATGGGCGACATTTTGGTGGGCGTGCAGCAGGGCCCCGCTGTGCCCCGTGGGTTGGCCTTGTTCACCAGGTGTGCATGTGGGTACTGTTGCAGGTGCATGAACTCGCACTCCCCTGAGCAATAGTTTGCCCGGTAGCGTTTTGGTGCAATGATCCAGTCCCAGCCGAACTCCTCAAAGTCGACGGTGAGCGGGTAGCGGCAGCAGCGGGTCTCTGCAGACTCCTCGTCGCAGTTGAGGCCAGAGTCACGGCGGGATCTCTTGGGGCTGTCGAGGATCTTCACTTCGATGAATGGTTGCTGGAAAGGAATTCAAAATGTTTTGACAATGCAGCAGATAAACCACCTGCACTTGGGTTTAGTACATGCAAGTAAGATAGTACCTCTGTGCTCCCATTAGGCCTCAAATGGCCAGAACAAAGTTTGACAGTAAATTTCCTGAGTCCATGTGCTCTAAAGTTGGAAATTAATATTGTGGTTGCACTCACCAGTCCTTCTTCTCCAGGCTCTGCTGAGGTGACAGCCAGATCTTCTCCTCTGGAGTCGTAGGCGTTGATCTCGATGCCGTAGCTGCTCTCTGGTTGACGCAGCCAAGCCTGCAGAAGAGACTTGATGTCGATGCTCTGCCATGAGCCGGCACTGGCATCTGTGTCGATCTTCAGGGAGCGGACTCTGATACGGGTGTTGTTTCCCTCCTTCCCCGGTTTGAGGCGGGAGATCTGCAGGAAGACGGTAGTGACCATGTCAGCAGGACGCAGGTGAACCCACAGCTGGGCTCGCAGGATGTTTTTGGGATGGATCTTCGGGCTGAGGCTGAACAGACAGCAGGAGGACAACTCGTCCTGAGCGATCGGATTATCTGGAAAAAGTAATGTTCAATCATCTTAATTTAAACTTATTGATATCAAGGAGGTCAGTTTCATCCGTCTCCATTCATTCTCCATTTGGCTTTTGTGTAATTAACTGAATTGTTTGTCCAACACTTTAGTTGAGAGCAAAATATCTCAAAACCACTAAACACACAAGCATGAAATTTACTGTAAATATTTTTTCATCCTCAGATCAGTGACTTTAAAGTTTTAATCTTAAAGTTTTCTTTACAGGAATGAACGACATCCTGAGATACAAGCCTGAAGTATCAAGAAGGTCTCATGACCACTGTGAAGCTTTGGCAACCTCTGATGGGAGTTGGGACCCCACGCTGGAAACCAGTCCACCAGGGGATGAACCCTTATTATTTTGGTAACTACCTAACCTTCCCTCTAGCACCACTTTGAGGCCACAAAATCCAATTGTAAACAAGGAAAATCATTTTAAACCTAATGGGAATATTGCACCACCTCACAAAATATCAACTTTACACTCTTAATAACTTAGAATGTAAATGTTGCATCACCAATTAATTCAGCAAGGTTTGAGATGAACAGAAAAAAACACACATTGGCATTTCCTACCGTTAATAAAGACACATTTTTATTCACGTAACTGGCCATTATCTGTGCATACTAAAAATGGATTGAGTGGCTTTAGGTTTAGAAAGATTCACACGCTCTTCTCCCCCCAAATGGCATAAAGTGTTCCTCTTGTTAGAAGTTAACCCAAGCAGAAAGATATTATTATAAACTACTGTGTGTTTTTAATTTGAAGACTGATGGAGTGCCAACATCTCCCCAAAATCAGAACACTGTCAGTATTTGATTAAAGCCCAAAATCACACTTTCAAAACTTCCAAGTATGTTCTTTACTACATAGTAGTGTGAATCTACGTGGTCGCTTGCGTCAAAACTGTCTCCTGACTTTTGCGCGGCTACATGGAAACAAACTTTACGCACAGGATTTACGCACGGAATAACCTGTGCTTTCCGGAAAGATGGGAACCAAAAAAAGCAAGTGAAATAACAAGTAAAGTTTTTTTGTTTGTTTGTTCGTTCGGTTGGTTTAGTTACGCTTGGTGGCCATGGTGATGATGGTCTCCGTGGTGGCGTGGTCCTCGTCCTCCACACGCGGGTCGTACTGGTCCAGGAGCTGCGTCAGAGGAGGCGCTTTGGGCAGCAGCTGGCGGATCATGTCCCGGCTGATGTTGGGAGCCTGTTCGAGCCGCAGGATGCTGAGGATCTGCGACTTGATGCTGTGGAGCCTCATCTGCTTGCTGTGCTCTCGGAAGTCGCAGGCCGAGCACTGCTCTCCGCTCTCCGCCAGCAGCTTGGAGGTCTGGTTCATCTCCATGGTAAAGCCCGCAGAGAAGAAGACGGTCAGGCTGAAAACGAGGAGCATCCTGGAGGAAAGAAGAGGTCACTGAAGTGACGCTGTGCGATCTGAGTCGGTCCCCAGACCTCAGGACTTTATGATTGGCTGGTAGGAGATTTTTTTTCTTTTATTTTTTTTTAAATAATCAGAAGGGAGATTTAAAGAGGTAGCAAGATTTTATATTCAATTTATCACTAATTGAACTCTAATTAAAGACGACTTTGCTAATGATTTGCTACAATGGGACTTACTTACGACTAATCTGATGTTTGTTTCTTTAAAAAATAATAGAGCAAAGACTAAAGATGTTATTTGCTAAAGCAGCAGTTTAGACTACAGGCTACAAGTTGTTCTGTTACTGAACATTCTGCATCAAAAGTTGCTCAACGTGACCACCTAGTGGCAAAAACAGTGCAGCACATTTACAAACATTAATGCTGCGTAAAGTACTAAATTATGAATATTACAGCCCAGAAAAAATACCACACCAGTGGATTTTAAATATTATTATGTTCTTACAGAAATAAGAGTGCAATTGAAAACTGACCTGTTAGATGGACTAAATTGAATTGTGTTAAAGAAAAAATATGGTAGGGTCACTTATAAACAATGGCACACAGTTAAGAGTAGGAAATGCCAAAGTAGTAATGGTGTCATCATTTACTGAAAAAAATAAAGATGTTTAAGCGTTGAAGTGATGTGTTTCAGAGTGACCTGCTCCTCCCACCACCCCGCAGCAGGAGGAAGCTGGTTCAGCTGTTTATGAGCAGCTCTGAAGGGAGAAACCTTCCACTGACCCGCTGGAGTCCACAGAGGAGCTGCAGCACGGAGCAGAGGGTAAAAGATCCCAAATACTCCAGATTCCACATCTGATCTCTGTCTGAAACCAGATTCTGCTTTTAGTGTTTGCACTTTTTAAAAAGGGTCATTTTGATTTGATGTATGTCTTATGTTATTAAACAAATATTCTTTTAATAATGATAAATCTATAAAGAATTTAAAGGCTAACAGAGAAGAAAGTCTTCTTGTTTGCAGAATATGTGCTTTAGTAAAATATATTCTCTCCCAAAATGGATTTATTTTTTCCTTAAAGATTTTACCATCTGTTGGTGTAACATACATGACCTTGTTTGAAGCTTAAACAAACTAGATCGTCTCGATTTTGCTGTTATTGGTTAAACAGAAGCACGCAGGTGAAGACACAAGTCCTTGTTTGGGGGAAACACCATCTGAAAGAATTTGAAATACACTTTCTACTGTTTGCAGACATGGAAATTAACATCAAATACACATCCTGCTGAAAATTGGACGGTTCCTCCAGCGTCTCGACGAAATGGGAAGCAATGAGTCGAGATGCTGGTCTTGGACCTGTTCAGAGACCGTCATGGACCAACAGAGAGAAGATAAAACAAAGGCGTTTCTAAAGGAGGTGAAGCAAATGAAATGGTCTGTCAGCTCAGAGGAGACTGTTAATGGTTGTTCTTTGGATCTTCCTCCTGTCAGCGGACAGATAGTGAATTTTGCTCAGAAGATGTCAGAGGATATCGTCACGCAGGCTCTGCTGCTCTGCTGGGAGGCAGAGATTCATTACAAAGAGCTGCCTTTCATTGACATTGAGTGTGAATATGTTATATGGGCTGATTATTAGTTGAACAGAAGTTCCTGACTGACTGAATCTGAGCCAAAACAGGTTCAAAGCACAACCAAACAGGTGGAAAAGTCCAGTTCACTCGCTGTTTCAACCTTAAAATTCTCTGTTTGCAACACATGTAAGACTGTGTTGCAACCAAGGTAAAAGATTTCTCTGAGCAACTTCAACTTGAGTCTCAACAGCTGTTTTTTTTTCCAATAAATCTTAAGCCCATGACAGAACAGTCACACATTCTAAAACAAACACAGACAAACTCAGATGTTTGTTTGCTGTGCGATGGCTGTCTGCATTTGTCTTAGAATATCTGGAGATGTTTGGCCACATTCAAGATGTTCAATCTTTGTTTGTCTGTGTTTGGTTTGGTCAGTGTCCCTCGCTTTTATGACCATATCCATGGCAACGCAGCTTGCTGTACCAGCGCTACAATTGTTGTTGTCGTTTTCAACGACAGATTTTAGCGGGAACTGAACCAAAGAAGTTTCCAGCTTACGACACAGCTGAAAAGCCTGCACGTTGTCTTTTTAAGATTCACTGCTTGCTCCACATTTTTCTGCAGCTTTTTACAATTTTTCTTGAGTGTTTGACGATATCTTGCCAATTTCCAACAGTAGTACACGGAGTGTCTCAAAATTAGAGTAAATCCTCTTCACTGTCTATTTTGAGGAAACTTCTGAAGTCAGCTGTTCAGTTTGGATTTGTGTGATCAGTGAGCAGTGGATCCACAAATAAAACAGACATTCTGAGAACAAATTCTGTCGCCACACAAGATTTGTAACGTAAGAGCTAAAAACCTGCTGATCTGATGTTTTTCTGTCACTGAATTTTTTTTTCTTTTCAAACTTGTTTTTTTCTCAAAGAGCACAAACAAACAGGTGATTAAAGCAGAACTGGAGCAGACAGCAGGCTGATGAGTTTCTCTGTAGGCGGGAAAATTACAAGTGTCAGACAGGACGGGCTTGTCATTCCACATGTTTACTGTGCAGGTTGTTTCTGTGAACCAGAAAACTTAACCAGATCTCAGCAGGGTTTAATCAATATTTTGGTGCTCGGCTTTTCATATGTGTTAGGAGGCAGACAGAATAAAAAATACTTTGATCACACAGAGGAACAAGCTTGTAGAACTGGTTTTGGAACTATCTTCTCTGACATCTTGATCTTTTTATCAGAATAAATGAAATTAAGCTCATGCAAATTATTAAAAATATTTAGACATTATGCCTGAATATTTTCTTTGTTTTGCTTCTGTTTACTTGAACAATGTCTGATAATAAAGAGCCGTCTTTTCAAGTTTGGCAGTCAGTTTCATGACTCACTCACCACATTCTGCCCTGCAGCCTTGAGCGCTTAAAGAGCAACACCCTCAACACTTGTATCCCTAACTGACACCACAGCCCCACTGAGAGGTCCCAGAAAGCTCTAAGATCCCACAAAATGTTTAACAGTGAAAGTTATGTGGTTTTGGAGAGGACGGTCTGCCTGGGAGGCTTCAAGCAAGGCAACAAAACAAAAATCAAAACAAAACTCTGTTTACTTAGTCTATATTACAGACAAAAACACTTTTATATACTTTATCTTCCGTGTTTCTCAGTTTGGTCATTAATATGTGCAAGTTAGGGGCTTATCGCTGTCATTTACATTTAGGCCTATTTGTAATCTATGTAAGAGCTACTGATTAATAAGTATTTTAAAGTTTTTTGTTTTGTTTAACCACATTCACTCAAGTTGACAAATCATTTAAAAAAAAAATCAGATTTACAGGTAAAGAATTTACCTATTGAGACTGAGTTGTTTTTAGGGTTTTACAGAAAGCAAAAACTGGTTTCAAACATGACAGTCTATTTTCAGGTTATGTTTTCAGAATATTTTTTTTTCATATGTTGTATGGAAACACAGCATAACCATTTTCATTCATAATGTTGCTGACATGCTGATGCAGGACGGTATGTTAAGTGTTTTTTTAATGCAGTTTTGTTCCCTGCAGTCATCTCGTTTGCTAGTTTGGGTTTTAAAGGCTGCAGGGAGGTTCACATGTCAATTTAAACCCCTGAAAACATCAAAGCAACTTCAACGAGAGCAAACAGACAGTACACAAACACTGGGTCCAGTTTAAGGTCATAGCAACATACTATCACAACATAAGTTGGTTTTATTTTATAGAGTACAATGGCAGGTAGAGTTACACAGGAGGTTTGATGGTCAGCAGCGCTGTTGTGGTGCCTGAACATTATTTAACTTGAGTAAATGTATTTAAGTAAGTACTGAATGTGAGTAAACCTGTACATGTCCTGCACTACACCACAGCTGGTCGGTGGATCTGCTGCCTGAAAGACAAAATAAAAGAAACAAAAAGAAAGTTTAGTTTATGTCCCGCAGGAAAGAATCACAGAGTCAGATGAGCACGAAGAAATGCTTTAACATGACAAACAGGAACTCAAGAAGCTTCACAAGAAATGCAGGAAAAATAAAAATGTGTTTGTAAGTAATCTCAGTTCAAATACATCTTCTGTTCTTATTTTTTTTTAAATCATCTGTCAAGTGGGGGTGTGGTTTGATCAGATTTGATTGACAGTAAACAAACACAAAAACCTGTGATTTGTTGATTTCTTAGATGTCTTTAAAGAAAACCCGTTTCATTCAAAACATCTGATTTGCTCAAGTGAGAAGAACCTGATCGAGAGAAAAGTTTTTCGGGATCAGGCATTAACCGTGTGTCTCACCTGTATTTACCTGTCTACCAGTGTCCTCGTCCTGGTCCAGGACCTTGTCCACGTCCACGTCCACGAGCGTGCCTATGGCCATGCTTGTGCTTCCGTCCATGCTTCTTACGTTGTCCACCAAACTCATCACCTTCATCGCTGCCGCTGTTGCTCCCACTCTCACCGCTGTAGTCCCGACCAGGGCTTCCACCAGGGCTCCCAGGACGGCGTGGGCCTTGGTCACGCTCACGGTCTTCATAGCGATTGGGGCTGTTTCTGTCCCCGTGGCGATGCTGATCACGGCCAGGGCTGCGCCTCCTGTGGTGGTCCTCCAGATCATCTCCATAGCGATCATCACCATGGCGCTCATCTCCATAGCGATAGTCTCCATGGCGATCTCCTCCACGGCGCTCATCTCCGTAGTGATCATCTCCATGGTGATCTCCTCCACGGCGCTCATCTCTATAGCGATCATCTCCATGGCGATCTCCTCCACGGTGCTCATCTCTATAGCGATTACCTCCATGTCCTTCATCTTCACGACGTTCATCTCCATAGCGATTGTCTCCATAATGATCATCTCCATGGTGATCCCCTCCACGGTCATCTCTATAAGGATCTGGTCCATGATCGTCTCCACCGCGGTGTTTGTCTCTTTCAGAGTGACCATCTCTTCCAGGGCCGCCTATGGGTGCACGGCCTCCGTCACGACCCCCAGGACCATCCTGGCTCCCTTGTTGGGGGCCTAAGTCATAGCCAGAAGGGTGCCTGTCTGTTGGGATCACCAATCAGAAGAAAGAGCACAGTAAAGAGATTTGTTTCAAGATTGTTAATATTATTAATTAACAACTTTTGGAAAATGTCAGATTTATCATCCAGATCATTTAACAACACAGGCGGAACAAAATACAGTTTGTGGTCACTTCATGCTGCTTTGCAAATGGAAAAATCTATAAATGGATTAAATGAACAATAAGTTTATTTATTAAAAAAACCCCATTATTTTTAAACTGGATTGTAAAGAATGAACAAAGGAAATAAAAGCTGTCCTGGTGTCATGTGGCACAACTGCGGGTACTTCAGCCGTACATCAGTTCAATAAAGTGATGCACTATGTTCAAGAAACCTTTGCAACACAGAATAAGCATGAGAGGAGTCTCTTACTTGAGCTAGTGTTGAACATGACCTGATGATGGTGTTTGTCTTTGTGGCAGAAGGCAGCACTAAACAAGAGAAAAGAAAACATGAAGGTGCCCCTTTGTATTTTAGTAAAACCAGTCAGACCTGAAAACCACAGGTCTGGCAAACGACACAAAATTAAGGAACACAGAATGTAAAAGTCAGCTTATTATTTTCATTTACCATTTTTAAGTTCAATCCTTTAAGTTTTACAAAGTTTTTAATAACTGCCTACGGGATCAAACTTTCATCTAAATATTAAATGGAACAATCCAAC
>JAPZDX010000017.1:7336410-7349544 GCA_029783625.1 Naso annulatus | reverse complement strand
GCAGTGATGGATGAGACAATCTGGCTGATGAGGCGATTTAGGTTGGTGTAGGACGGACGATCAATGTCAAGGTTTCTTCGGCAGATATCGTAGATGGCTTCATTGTCCACCATGAAGGCACAGTCAGAGTGCTCCAGGGTGGTGTGGGTGGTCAGGATGGAGTTGTACGGCTCCACCACAGCTGTGGACACCTGAGGAGCTGGGTAGATGGCGAACTCCAGCTTGGATTTCTTGCCAAAGTCTACTGAGAGACGCTCCATTAGCAGAGAGGTGAAGCCGGAGCCGGTTCCTCCTCCGAAGGAGTGGAAGACCAGGAAACCTTGCAGCCCTGTGCACTGGTCAGCCTGAATGAGAAAGGTAGAAATGTAAATGTAAATTTAAACCAGTTTTCTGACAAGGGTTATATTTGGAAGAACTTTTCTGCTTGGTAGTATTCTCTAATAAAAGCAACATTTCTCAAGGACTTACCAGTTTGCGAATCCTGTCAAGAACAGAGTCGATATGCTCCTTTCCGACAGTATAGTGGCCACGGGCATAGTTGTTTGCGGCATCCTCCTTCCCTGAGATCAGCTGCTCAGGGTGGAAAAGCTGGCGGTATGGGCCTATACGAACCTCATCTGACAAAAAGAGAGGAGACGAGTTGATTCCCAGTGAGGTTGCTGTTGAAAAGTACAAGCTTTACTTTGTTTTTCGCAGAAACTCAGACATTCCTGTACAACTAACCAATCACAGTGGGCTCCAGGTCAACGAAGATGGCTCTGGGGACATATTTCCCGGTGCCGGTCTCACTGAAGAAGGTGGTGAAGGAGTCGTCGGAGGCCCCATTAGGTTTCTTGGTGGCCATGTGGCCGTCAGGCTGGATGCCGTGCTCCAGGCAGTACAGCTCCCAGCAGGTGTTGCCCATCTGGACTCCAGCCTGGCCAACGTGGACAGAGATACACTCGCGCTGTGGAGCAGAAAGAAGGGAATTTATATATGTTATTACTTTTCAGCCTTTTTTATACTAAATCCATATGATATAGCAGCTTTTTTTAGCTTCCTTACTGCTGCAAAATGTATAAATTATCACTGAATTCAGCAAGCAATTCAAAGCACTGTAGCATTTAAAAACATACAGATAATTTTTTTTTTTTTTTGCTGGACAGCTCAATGCCAGCATTCCTGCGCTTTAAGCCTGTCTTGACGTGCACAAAAAAATGACAGTTGAGCACCAGGAAACACTGGGTGGAGTCTTGATGACTTTTCAACTGCTTTTGTGTTTTCGTAATATAAATTTGCACAACAACCTGCTCTGTGCGTATTCAAATTTGTGGGTCTGGCTAATGCAAACTCAAGCAGAAACTGTTAAGATGTCAGGTATCCTCGTGAGTAGGATGTGGCACTTCGAATCAGGAGCTGCTAAACAAATAAGCAAGCAGTGGTGATTCACAGTCTTGTCAGATTGTCTTTAGGGGACAAAGTGCTTCCACACCCTGCTGAAGTATTTCTAGTTCCTTGTAAAGATGCGGGTGGGGTTGTAGGGTGAAGGGTGGAGCCAATGGGTGCTGGCTTGCTGAGCACTGAAACAAGTTTGGTCTCATCATTTGACAAGGAAATTTGGCCTGAGGGAGTTTAAGATGTGACGCTGTCTGTCCTGTTTAGCCTTTCAGAAATGGATACAAGTGGCTGTGAGACAGAAAGCAGGACGCTCACCTGACTAGAATCTTGAGGATGAAACTAACATCATTCATGAATTACAAACCTTCAGTAAAATTGACTTCCACTACTTATCCCACTGCTGTGTTTACATTATTGCAGCAGTTACCAAAAAAAAAAAAAAAAGGCCAGCTGTCACTGGTAACATGAGAACACAAACACATCAAGTACTGCTGTCAAAATATCATAATAAATAGTTTTGTGTCTTCAAGGTGACTTAGTGTTAAAACATGCTGCAGCGACCTCGGCCTCTGACTTCATCTCTGGAGGGAACACATGAGCCAGTGAAATATTCAGGTTGTTGTGAAATTCCTGTGAGGTCAATCTATCTTTGAGTTTGTAGCTTAACCTAAAAAACATCTTGACAGGGCAGCTCGTCTGTTTTTCCAGTGAGGCCTCTTTAGCAATACAAACAACCAGGCTCCAACAGTGCAGAGCCTGTCCTCTCTCCCAAAATCAATCTGATCTGTATGTTGAAGACGATGGCAGTGATTCCAAACCAGGCCTTGACAGGGTAATGTTAAAAGATTATCTAGCTTTTATACTTTAAATTAAAAACAAAACAAAACAAAACAAAACATTTAATTAGGAATAAATATCCACAAAGTCATCCTGATTCACTTTTAACACCTGAACGTGTTGCTAGATGACTGTGCTTGAATACTAGCTAGTGAGCAGCTAAGGTTAGCCTAGCTGAAAGAATCAATCATTTTGGAATAAAATGGCTAAAAGTAATGAATTTATAACCAGTTGTTGGGTAAAAGTTTATTAAATAGTTGTTTATGGGTGACAAAGTAATGATTGAAAGAGTCAGCAAAATGTAAAGGCAAAAAAAGTTGAAATTCACCAGTTGGTTATTGGCTAAAAACGGTGAAAATAAATAGTTCGCTGAAAGTATCAATGTGACATTAATGGTTGAAGGCTAGCTTAAAGTAGGTAGCTTCTAATTGCAATAGTAAGCTAAAGGTAATTGATAAAATGTGTGAATAGTAAGGCTAACTTAATGTAAGAAAAAATGTGAAGTTAGGCCTAGTTGAGCTAGCTTACTTAGCTAAATTAGCTAAATGCTCAATATTGTAATATTAACAGTTTAGTTTGACTATAGTGGTGGTCAATATATTTAAAGTATAAGTCTTATTGCGGTTAAAACAGCTAAAAGTAGCTGATAATTGACTGTATAGCAAAAAGTCATGGATAAATTGTTATAATTCTTACATTACATCTCTGCCACACTGGTAGGCTAGTGAACGTCAGTATCAACCTAGAAGTGGCTGTAGTACAAATAAACACAATGACAAACTAAATATTGACAGTTAAGTTCAGAAAACAACTGTAAATTTAACTACTCTAAGCCTAAACAGTGGACTAACTTGATACACAAACAGCTGTTTTGGCCGTGAGCTTCTGCTTTGTTTTGAATTTTCATCCCTTGACCTCCCTCCCTCCCTTACAAAGCTTATGATAAGGACGAAGGAGGATTACAGTGACACAGGAGTTGCCAAGTATGGCAATGGCAGCCAGCTCAGCCGCCAGCTATTTTGAGTGAAGCTTCAATCATTCCACAAACACACACAGCTAACCCACTAACCTGTTTAGACTATAGACTGCAGCTTGTTTCATGAAAATTACCTGCTTTAACTGCAGACTGCCTCTAAAATAGGCCTGAGTAAAGTAAAACCATAGTGTGATGACAAAATAGAATACAGGACTGTTTTTAGCACATGTACAACCTTTAAAGTTTGCATTTTGTGAGGCAGACAGCTTTGTCATATGTTGCTAGACTGAGAAAAGTGGAAGTAGTGCCCTATTTGCTCACTGATGTTGCAACACACCACATCCGCTCATGGTTAACACACACCAAGACACACAGAGACTTTCAAATTTACCCTTCCAGGCAACGTGGTTAACTGAGTGATTATCTGCTTCTTGTATCTTGTCCTAAAACTACGTCACAGCTGACGCTGGCATCTCAACTTCACAAGGGAGCTTTGTACTACAAGTCCTTCAAGTACAAACATATGAAAGAATTAGAAAAACATTATCGTATCATCATTTTCCAACTGAAAATGAACACTTTTCAGTCCCTTATTTGTGTTTTTCCACACTTAATGTTTCACAAGGAACCGTACTGGGCAGACCACGACTGTAGAACCAAAATTCAATGTGAATAAAAACTACTTGAGAACACAAGATGCTAATTATCTCCAAATTACAAGACGTTTTTAAGATGGAATAACTCTAAAGGCATAACGAGTCTCCACACCTCCTCCCCTTTCCTGTGGTGTACCAAATGGCCCAACAGGAAGAGGCAGCAGCTCAGAATGATTTGAGGAAACAAACGTTTCTACCATTTAACACCTCAACAAACTGTCTTCTTTCACTCCTGTGTTTCCAAACGACCTGCAAACATTACAACACAATTACTGTTTGGGACTGTGTTACGAAGGCATAAATTCAAGGGGCAAAAGTCCGCATCCTGAACTTTAAAGAATGAACTTGAGACTCATTAGCTCCGGATAAAGCTTATAAAAATGTTGATCCAAAGCTGAAAGGATTTATTGTCATGTGCCTCGCCTCATGTTGGTCATAACCTGTTGGTTACATTTTGTGCAGATTTCTTGGTGTATTTCTGAAGTTAATAGATTCCAAAAAAATAGTATACTGCAGAAATCCAGCAGCTTATCAGGATGGCAGTGTGCAGCAGGAGTAGAAATATGAAATACACAAGCTGCCGCTTGGAAGCCACATCAGCATTCCCACAAGCGGCCAGGCAGAGAAGCCTGGCCCCCTGACGGGCAGGCAGCCCTCCAGCTCCCATATGGAAACAGTTAACCTTTACTGGAGCTGGAGTCGCATGCCTGCTAGCATGTTTCCAGTGATTGGCTTTATGCTCTTCCTCATATTAAGCAAATAAAAGAGAGGCCCACAAAAGTAGAAGCAACACACGAAGATTTCAGACTTCTAGCAACTTTTAGAAGAAAACAGAAGCAACAGAAACCAAATACTCTTTGTAGTATTTAAGAGTTTTTAGAGACATCCTTCAGGTTTGATTTTTAGTTCTTACCAGCAGCTCATAAAACACAGTAAGTGTTGCAGTTTTTGGATGTTAGCTGAGAGACCGTACTAGTAATAGTCATAATGACTCAGTACTCACCATTGTGTTACTTTGGTTGTCCTTTTTGCAGAGAAGAAGAAGATCAAACAAACTTGCAGCTACTCACAGTGCATCTATAATGAGATCTCTGTGAGTGAAGTGCTGTCAGTGTGAGACACACACACACTTTTATAGCTACTACAGGGGGAGGAGGAGGAGGAGGAAGAGGAGGAGACATTGACAGCTGCATTTTGCTTTTTTGACTCCCCTTTTCTCTCTCTCCAGAGTAAGATGTGGCTTCCTGTTGGGCCTTTTCAGAGTAAAAGCAGGTTTATTGCATAAGGTTTATTTCCAGGTGGAAGGTGATTAAAGTTGTAGAGGTCTTTTTGCTAAAGTGTACTTAAGTACAATTTTAAGTAACTCACAATTCAACGTGCGAGTCTTGAACTCCAATTACACATTCAGTAGTTATCTCTAGATGTTTTACATACAGGAACGTGAGAGTCCAGTTACTTAACATGAGTTTGTGCAGATGTTTCCTTCTCACATGATTAGTTTCTTGGCTGCAGTAAGACCAGCCAACAGTGGCTGTTTTAGATGTTTGGTAGTCTGCAGCTGAGACACGACATTCAAGAGCAGAACAGGCACGGTTACAAGGGTTACAGAAAATATATTTGACAGTTGTGAGGACATTTTCTACCAGAAACATAATACAGGAGGACATTCCAAAAACATTTGTAGGAATGTGCCCGGAATAGAAAGTGTACACAATTTGCATTGAGGATCAGGCAAATTACCCATTAAATGCTGCTACCAAGGAGTAAGATAAGTTCTACGGACAGAGTTCAGGTGTATCTGTTGGTGATCAGGGTTATGAGAAGACAGCAGAAATGCCTAAATCCTGCAGAGATACCTTTGTATCACCTATTGCAGTGCACCTTATAGCCACAAGATGGAGTCCTTATCATCTTGATGTCATGTTCATAGGAAGACCCCGACCATTCCCGCAGTAATGTACACAGTTTATATTATGGTGGAGGAAACATCCTGTGGCTTACATCCTCAGTTGTATCCATTGCAGAGCACTGCACTCAAACATGTGAGCTCTGGTGTCATTTTAAAGGAGCAGGCCACAGTTTTTGTTTTAATTTGTTGATTTTTTCAATTGCATTTCATAAATTTCCTATTACAGTGAGCCAGAGCCCAGAATAAGATTGTTTTACCTCTTCCTTATTAATTTGCTATCGAGGTTTGTGATTGATTTTTCTTTTGTGAGTGACAATATCACAGTTTTGCTTGCTTTTTTTTCATCATGCTAAAATCAGAGTGACTTAAAACAAATAGATATGCTGGAAGATAAGAGACAATAGATATATTCTTGTCCTATCTGTGTGCATATTATACATTAGACATACTATATGAGGCTTTATGGCATTGATTTTAAAGAGAGAAAACAAGGGGTCAACATGATGTAAATTTCTTTAAGATTCAGTTTTCTTTTCACAAATGTTTTCCGTTTCTGCTCTTGGTGAATTTCAGCTGTCCATCACTCTTTACAGGAATGCAGAGTTGACCCAGGAGCCGTCAGAGGCCTGAGCTCAGCGCACCAGGCCCTCAGCTCTGAATGTAAACATCCTTATAATCCTCAAACAAACCCCTGAGTCCTCCACAGCCTATGGCTTCATCCCCTGAACCCCTCATTCCTCTTCAAACACTCCCCTGAGCGTCTTTTTTTTGGAAAGGAGAGATAGTTTGCGATAGAGGAATAATGGAGATCTTTTTCAAGTATCGTGTTTCGTTCTCCTCCCCTCAGAGCTGCGCAGATTACTTTTCTTTCACATCTCACTTAGTGGTGAGACTGTGAACTGTTTTCTTTTCCTTCATTTCTCCTGACTTTTTTCTTCCAACCCATCTTCCTCTTTAGTGTCTTGAGTGTAAAAAGTCAGCATCTTAAATCATTTTTTCAAATCAATTAATTAATCTGACATTTCAAAATGACCTTTGTAAGAAGATCCAAAGGCTTCATTTGAAGAGAAATTCTTCCATATTTTTATTTTATTTGCTGAATATGAAAGCTATAACTTCCCAAAAGCAAAGGTAAATGAACTTTTTTGCACGACACTTGATAAAGATATCTGTGTAAGACCTTAAAAAATTGTAGCATAGTGGAATATTTATCCCTGATGTATGGGTGTGACTATATGCACCATTGTTCCATTTGAGCCAGTCAACACTGCAAGTGCATAGCAATGAATGGTACTGGTGTATCAAGATGTGTATTCATGTAAGTATGAGCTTGTGGCATTTTCACTTTTGCTACACAGGCAGCTGAACATCAACAAATAACTGTTTCATTCAGATGTAAGACTTTTCAGAGCTGGATGCTTTTCACACGGGAAAAAACCTTAGGCAGATCTGTTGTGTTACAGAAGAAAACAGGAAGAGGGCGCTGTTCTTTCATGGTAAATTGAAGCTGATAGAATTTATTATGATGAGGAGGTAAAAAGGAGGGAAAGCACATGGAAGTCCTGTCAGACACGAAGCTGGAGCTGATGCAGCCAATGACAGATAGAAGCAGCTGTCCACAGCATTTTCCCCATTCATAATAATTATAAAAGAATGATCAGACTGTGTAAAATCTTCAATATAGCCGTAATTTTGAAAGCAAATCACCTGAAAACAAACACAATTTCAATGAAAGCAGCTTCAACAACCTTCACTTGCATTGGAGTGTTTGAGTTCCTCTGGATGTTTTTATGCAAACAGATGGAGAAATGAGATGTGTCGATTTCCCGGAGTCCCTGAACTTGCCACAAAAAAACCCACTCTCAACAGACACTTATGTTTTATACATACAACATGCAATGTCCCCTGGGAATAAACCAAGAAACCAGGTAACAGTATCCACAGCATAAAATATATAAACATACAAACTTAATGTCCCTCTTACACACAATAAGGCAGTTACATGTTATTTAGAGCCAATATGATCAATTTACATTTTTATAACTGATAAGAGACTGTAGACATTCGTTTATTTCAAATCTAAATACTAAATATTACAGTTTATTTTTCTAAAGCGATGTCGTAAATCTTTGTACTACCAATCTCCTGGTGATAAATTAGCTCTGGTTTGGAGTTAAAAACTGAAGTGGGATGATTCACTTCGGCTCTCAGGGTTGAAATAATCCAACAGACTGATTCAAGTGTTTAGATGACTGTTAGCTGTTGGTGCAAAATGCTAATTTCAGTTGTAAATCAGAGACTCCCTGAAGGATTTTGCCTCAGAATTGAGGAAGTCAAATCCCTTCCAATTATTGTCTGTTGTTTCGATGACAAGAAGATTTAGGGGGAGAGTTGCTAAGTGGACCCTTCATAATAACATAACACTAATCTGTTTTAATACAAAATCCACTAATTGCTTTTTCAAACAAATGAAGCTCTTAGACAAAGAGTTAGCTTCAAGCTATTTATAAACAGACATCATAATGTAGCACTGCATTTAATGCAATATACTGCCTCACATAATATAGAAAAAGCTTTAAAAAATGAAAAAATGGTGATAAAGTCCAATCTAATGGAGTACAGACAACAAAACCTTCGCGTTAAAATCATTAACTTACATTAGAATTCAGAGTTCTCATTAGAAAACTACTGAATTAGTGATCAAGTGTGGTCTGTGAGTCTCAAACTGTGGCTTAATGCTTGTTAGATCCCGCCTTTATTCTTCAAAAGAGGCAAATTCCCTGTTTCTCATACAAATATTACAATAAATTTAATTATTCATTGTCTAAAAGCAGGTTTAGCTGTTGATTCTTCTCCCCAGAGTGAATCGATCAAATGTTACACACTTGTCTCATTTATAATTACAATAACCATTGAAGTATCTGACCAGTAATCTGCAATAATCTGTAATGGATTACATGTTGAAAGTAGCCGTGTGTCCCTGCCCGTAAATCCGTCTTGATGCTCGCGGTCTCTGGGCTGCTGGTGATAAGGGTTAAGCTGTATTGAAGCTGGATGGATGCAGAGATCAAAGTCGGCGGTCAGAGCCTCAGAAAAATCCCACAAATCGGCTCTCGAGATAAAAAATACTTGATGCTCCTGAACGGCATCAGCCTGCCCGAGGGGCCGCGAGGCTTCAGGACCCAGCAGAAAACAACCTGTTTCAGGTGAGAAAGATGTCGATGGAGACAATCAGCGAGACCTCAGAGGGGTGAAGATAGCGCAGGTATTTTTATTTTCCTTGCATTTAATATTTATTCACGGATTCCTTGCAGTTCTCTTGTGATGCATCTTTTTGCAAGAGCACTTCATCTCTTATTGCGTCATTATAACATTCCTATATGGATTGGTAATAACTGCACATTACTGTAAAGACTAAACATACATGGCCAAAAGTATGCGGACACTGAGCATGACACCTGTATACGATTGTAGCACATCTCACTCTAAGACCATGGGTATTAATCTGCAGCTGACAGCCTCCCCTCCTCTGGTCTCAGTGAGGTCCAGCTCTGATGTCGGCTGATAAAGTCTCACTCACAGTTGGAGTTTCACTTTATCCCAAAGTTGCTGGATGGGGGTTGAGGTCAGAGCCTGAGCAGGTCCGTCAGGCAGGGGAAACTATTTTTGGACTCAACTTTGTGGCTTTGAAACAGGAAAGCTGGAAGCACATTACTGTCTAAAAATATTGTCAGTTTCTCTTTAATAGAACCAAACCACTCAATGAAAAACAGCAGATGAGTCCACATGCTTTTTGGTCATTTACTGGAGGTAAATGGGTTGTTAAAAAAAACTCCGGTACTCTCATACTGCATGAGGTTATTCTGTCTCTCCTTATTATTGAGGAATGTGAATCATTTTACTGATTACTGTATTTATTAAATTTTTTTTAATACAGTTAGTTTCTGTTGTAATGTAATGTTATGTTGTTTTGGACCACAGGAAGAATAGCTCGCCACCCAAGTGTTATAATAAACAAAAACAAACAATAAACATGTCAACTCGATTTCTCACATCTGGAAGATTTTTGAGCTCTTTCAACTTCAGACAAATTTTGCCGTTCTGCTTCTCTGCATTGTGATCTTACCATTTTTCTTTCTGCTGTTGGTTCTGGTGCTGGGAGGAGTACTCATATCTTTTACTTGAGTAAAAGTAGCAGTACATTAGTGTAGAAGTACTCGCTACAAGTGAAAGTCCTGCATTCTCAAGTACAAAAAATTCTAAATTTCTTGTTTAAATGTCCCAAACGTAAAAGCACTTATTATGAAGAATGGCTCATTTTGTAATAAAATTAGTGATGGCATTATTGTATTTATCACTTAACATGCAGCTGGTGAGGGTGGAGCTCTTTTTGATTACCTTATGTACAGCTGGGTAGCGTAATCTATAATTAGCCTATACGTACAATGCCGTACATTAGTTGATTCTTCTTTTGTATTAATAATCTGAAATTGAAAAGTAACGTAACTATAACTGTTGGATTAATGAAGTGGTGCAAAAAGTACAAAGTTTGCTCTCAGAATGTAGCAGAATATTCAAAGTATAAATCCCTTAAAGCTGTACTCAGTTACACTTGAGCAAAGACTTTCCAACACTATTATTTTCTGTTTTATATGGCACATCCATTTGAAGTTTTAAAGTGATTTGAACATCTTACTAAGACACAAAATATTGTTTTTTCCATTTGTGAAGCTTCACAATGACAAATAATCATAGATATTTTTATGTTCTTCAGTTATTATCACTTCAGTTACTGTCACTTCAGTTATTATTTCTCTTTATCACCTTTCTGTTGAGCTTCCCTTGAGTGTAGTACAGTAGTAACCTTCCTGCATGTAGCTGAATGTTTTAAAGGAGCTTCTAGCACTGTAGTCATGCTGTGAAACATCTGATATTGTAGTTTACTCTCTCTCTCTCTCTGTCAATCACCATCATCACCAGAATAAATTGGACTTTTCTCCGATACTACCATTGATTCATTTCTATCTCCGCCCGCCACACTGGAGCGTGGAGCCTCCACTATTGATCTGCAGGCCTATTAAAACCCACTTGGGAACATCATTTTATTAATTTTTTTTACTAAAGACCTTTTAAAAATCATGCAATCAATTCTTTTTGCTGGATGGAAGAAAAAACTTGTCGCATCATGGCAGAAGAGGCGGAGTACAAATCTGTTGGGATGATTTCAAATGATTTAATTACTCCCGGGTGTTCTGATTATATGATTTCACACATATTTGACTCACATGTTTGAAGGATTTGGTGGTCCTTTATAGTAAAAGTCAAAATTAATGGATTACATTTTCAATTCTAACCACACTAATGTGCTTTTGCCACATAATGATGAACATCAGGAGGTCTTAGATGTTATTTACCGCTGTGAACAGCAGCTGATTGTTTGCACATTTCCTCTGTTTGCTGAATTTGAGGCCTTTATCTTTACTCACAGCAGCAGAAACTGATTTCTTTAATGCCACATCTAACCAAAGGGCTGCAGAAAAATGTCAGGCTGCCAGTGGCCATGACACACACACACACACACACACACACATGCACACACAAACTTTTAACTCCTAGCATCATGTCTCGTAAAATTTATGTATAAAATCTGCCCGCAGCTCTGCTTTGCTCTGCAACATATTGAGGGTTACCTTGACCTTTGACCTTAACACACACATGCAAATATGTAGTTTATGATCATTCTCATAGAAGAGTTTGTCAGTTAGTCTCATTCTTGTGTTACTCTCATTTTAAAAAACAGCAAATGCATGAAAACTTTGAAAGAAATTTTCTGATTTTCAGGCAAACCAGTATATTATTTATTTGTCTAATTTGCAGTCTTCTGTATGAATGTTTATTGCATTTTTTCCACAATTTGTGTCAATTTTATTTATCTTAAATGTTAAATGTAGTGTCAATACCATAAGCTTTACCAAAACAGACAAAAGAATAAAAATATTAAACAAATTAAATTCAATTTTCTGATTATTTTCCTGATCACTTAAAGATAATATCGAGGTGATTTGTTATGAGGAGGTACCATTTAAACTTTCATCAACACTGTTTCAGAGCAAACACTATAAAAAGCAACATTTCCATTCAAATTAATCCACGTCTTTAAACACACAACTGCAGCGGAGACTTCATAGAAAAAGGTGTTGCTCTGTTTCATTTAACTGTAATATAATTAGTAGTTTTATGTTAAGAAAAGTAAATTGTAAAAGAAGTCAAATTAAAGTACCTAAAAAAGGAACTAAGGAATTAAGTCATTGCTGAGTTATTGCAAAAGTCTCCACAAGCACCTTCTCAGATATTTTCTTCAAAATAAACTAAAATAAAATAAAACAAAATGCAGAAAAGAAGTTGTCATTTTCTGAACCTTGTATCTTGCACCACATTAAACAACTTAAATGAATCCAAGTCCAGCAGCAGGAGGCCTAACGGTCATTTATTTATTAAAACATGGACAATGACAGTTTACTCTGAGAACACAACAGTCTACTTAATATCATTATATTAATCACTAATATATCCAATGTTATGACAAGCCTAAACATGATGGGACAAACTTGTATCAAACTGCTCATATAAGAGGCTGAGGAGCAGAAAAAATGTGGCTTAAAACGGGGTTTTACCTCTTTACCTGCCAAACTTACAGGCCTAAAAATCAGACAAAGAAGGACAATAAACTAGTTTCCTCTTTCATGTAGGCAGAAGTAAAATTGGTCCTTTTAATCCACTTAGTTCATGCAGATCTTGGAATTATAAAGAAAATTAGGTTGAAGGCAAGTGATCAAAATTCTTGAAACAAATTGGTTCAGAATTCCTCCTCATTTTCTCTGGTTTTTAAGGAAAACGTGATGTAACAGCTTCAGGTTTGAAAATGTTTTTATTCTGTGCACACATGTCAAACTGTCAGGAGTGACTGTTGGGATTAACGGAAGTTTAACAGCACCATGAGAGAAAACGTCCCCATGTGTGCGCTTTTCTCTTAACGTCTCTAAAATGGCAACGTGTCGAGGAATAACTTATCTATTATTGCAGGCGGCGGCACCAAGTCCTCCAGCTTCAGATAGAAAATCCTCTGCAGGCCCTGGATGCACAGAGTGCGGAGTTCACGCAGTTTTTCTAACAGTCTGGACAAATGGTTGGAGCAGCAGTTGGAGCCTCCGTCGCTGTCCTTCAAGCACTTGATGATGTTGTTCTGCAGCTCCTCCACTTTCTTCGGCTCCTTCAGCCCATGTCGCTCTGCAGGTCGTTAAGTCACAGTTCAAACACAGATAAACTATCAGATAAATTTAATTACATATTTAAAAAATAAATAATAAAACCGTTTGCCC
>JAPZDX010000017.1:7270630-7283676 GCA_029783625.1 Naso annulatus | reverse complement strand
AGCCTACATGTTGCCTTCAGGAACCTCCGTGAATCACAGAGTTGAGGCAGAGCAGTCATAGGACATCAGGGGGAAAACCAGAGGACATTTTCACAATAAAATAAGACCCGATTTACTAAAATTGCCGTTTTGTGCGACATATTAAAGTGCATCATTAAGCTGCGTTTTTCGAAGCACTGGGTCAAAGTTACATAGTGTTGCTTTAATGTTCAGTTTTAATATTTTCCAACATCTGCCCTTTGTTCGGGCAGCGAGAGACACAAAAGAAGAGAAGAAAACAAAACAGTTTTTCAGTAAAACACATTTGCCCTGCTCATGCCAGTGGAAATTATGGCAATTATATTTGATGCACCGTTGGTGACAAACTGATCCTCCACATGAGGGGAGACAATTCAGTCATTTTACCAGAGCGCCAAATATTTTCGCGACCATACATGAAAGTTTTGCTGGTGTTTTGAACAGAGCTTTGAATTAAAAGACCAGCACAGCTCTACAAGAAAAACAAGAAATCACAGTCTGTTTTCTTTTCAGTCGGATAAAATTTAGCTTTCAAGTTTGTTGGTTATGCTTCAGCTGAGACAATCTGATGCCTCTGGGACTCTTTTAACCTCAGTAGATTGCGTCTTCTTAGTGGACTGACCCTGAAGTTTACAGGTGAAGACAAAGTTTACTTCCAGAGTTATTTTTAGGGCAGCAGCCTGATGCGTCTCAGCAGTGAATTGCAGCACATAAACAAATCTCTTGTCTCTTTTTGTCGCAGGCTGACAGCTCTCTTCTCGTCACAGGTTAAGAGACATCAGAACACGCCTCCAGTTGAAAACAGACACTATCTACAGGCGCAGCACGGATTCGTTTGATCAGCGTCCACCCACATGTACACACTAATCATCAATTAGCCTCGTGTTTGCGATAGTTTGAGATTTATGAATCAGAATGGGGATTTTGGGGAGTTTGTGCAGCTCAGATGTGAAATCTCAAATTGGGTTACTTCCTCTGTGTGTGTTTGAAAGAAGCGCTGTTGCATAATGTGTAAATCTCATCAGCCGGAGCTGCAGGATTTGGAACAACTTCAGATGAGAGAATCGACTCTTTGTCTGAGCAGATTCACTCGTCCTGCTTCTCCTTGGCGAACAGAAGGCTCAGCTTGTTACTGAGAGATGTATATGAAGTGTGTGTGAAATAATCTCCTAAAGAAGCCGGTATGTGCGTCCAAATCAAGACTAAAGCCAAGAATCGGTTCGCACCTTTTTATATAACCGCATTTCTTCAGATTTTTTGCTTCTTTGTAGATTTCCACCCTGTCCAGAGCACCTTTTGATGACTAACAGCAGGAAAAAAAGGAGCTGCATCTACCTGATCCCATCACCTCCCCTATTAATATTTGAGTGAGGTTGTTACATAAGTGCTTTCTGAGGTTATGGCAGGAGATGTTGTACATCCCCATCGTCTGTTTTTTTTTTTTTTTAAATGCCACGACGCTGATGGATTCTGAGTCAGACGTGAGGAGACTTGTTGTTTGGCACCGCTGCCGCCGTCGCTGTGGATGTTTCTCCTGTGAGACGAGTCCCAGCCAAATAATTTCCACTAATGGAGACAACTCCCACTCAGGGCTCAGCTAATGTCTGATTCTGCTTTTGCCAAACGGTGGGAGGTACAAAAACTGATGAGGATGAACCAAGCTGAGTTAGCAGCCTGGCTTTCGGGAGACGTGGTACAAACAAAATGTGGTGTTATGAGCAGAATTAAAAGCGACGCGGCTTGTTATTCCGAGCCAGGTGTGCTTGTTCCTCACGGGGCGCTTTGGTTGCGAGGCGCTTATGTGGGATGACTGTGTGGTTGTGCAGCTGAAGTTTTTTTATTGAGTAAACTGTAACACCTGTGTTGCAAATCAGAGTGTGAAAAAGCAGAGAGGTCTCAGTTAGGTAACAAACAGCTTACAGTTATCACATATTCAGGTCTGGTAAGTGGATAATCATCAACATTTTTTTTCCTCTTTCTTTATTTTTAATACAGATAACCATCTGATTGACATTTGTATGTTTATGGCAGGAATATAAAGTAAAAAACAGTTGTTGCTGCTATTGGATGATATTGATTGTTTTGAAATACAGTGCAGTTTTTCCCCTTAGAGCGCCATTGTGTGACAAACATTATCAGTCCTGTTTTCCTCGAACACATTTGTTTTCTGTCTTCATCATCGGCTGCAGAAATGCTTCTCGTTGTTTTAGACGACTGCACAAGGTGGCTTAAAAAACACCAAGTCTCACTGCTGCATGTCTTTGGCTCACTATTGGCAGTTTGGTATCAGCTTTGAAACTGCATACTACACTAGCAGTACATACTGATTTGGCTATAAGGTGGTATGTAGTATGCAGTATGAAAACACAAGCAAATTCTGCAGAATGCCCCTAGGTCCCAGATGTAAACTTACTAGGAGGAAATCCCCATTTTGCATCTGACCACTCTACTTGCCTCCTGTTCCCACAATGCAGTGCGCTGCAACATCATGACCAAAACCCAGCTGGGTATTTTTTGATCAAAACCGGCAAAAAAACAAAAGCTACCTCGAGTTCCAAAAGTAGTGACACATAAAGGCGAGAAATTTAAAACGCTTACGGAGAAATGGAGAAATAAAAGCTTTGGTCTAAAGTCTGCAGGAGAGCAGCGACCACTTCGTGAGCGGTGAGGCTGCAATCATTTAGCTAATTAACGTTACATCTCTGGCTAAAACTGAAAGAAATATACACCAGAGTGGTAGCAGTATTCAATAGTAGTGACTTTTGTGTGTCCTCAGGATCACATGACTGCAACCCTCCTGTATAGTATGAAGCATTTTAGTACATGCAGTATGTAGTGTGTAGTTGGCGATTCTGAAAACAGCCCAAGCCTCACCGCTGCATCTCGTTGGCTCGTTACTGCAGCTCTATTTCACTGTTTCTACCTATTTTCTAAGAACAACATTTCAATTCTACCACTTCGATTGCCAATGTTACTCTGCTTTTTCTTGCTAATTGAATCTTTAAAAGTTCCAGGTCCTTTTTTGGCTGGAAACTTTTGTAATCAAGAGATTCATTTTTTATCATTTCCCCTAAAAGTACCGACGCTGACCAGCAGCCAGCCTTGACATTAACAAGCCTTTCAACAAGTCAAATGTTTATGAGCGAAAGCTGTGACGTTTCCAAACTTCTACAGGAGACGTCCCTCATTACTTAGAGTCTCCAGGCAAAATGCTGACTGCCTGCCGGCCTCATGAATGACGCAGCGTTTTTAAAAAACCTCTGTGGGCAGCAGGAGGGAAAAAGAGAAGAATGCATTCCTCCAGAGATAAAGACGGTCACAAATAATACATAATTCAACTTCTGAGAAGATGTTTTCCTGCCCTGAGTGTGGCAGCAGTTCAAGTTTTCTGGGCATGGATTCATAATTTACGTCCCATCAATTTGTTTCTATGAAAAATTAAATGGCCTCGAACCAAATGAGAATGAAAAAAAGTGTAAGATCAGAGTAAATTTGACGCCAGACGGATTGACTGAGTTTAATGAGCAGCCTGGCAAATTATTTTTCAAGCTTTTTAAGGATTAAACCAATTAGGAAAAATCAATCTCACTCGTAGTTAATATTCACACTCCCTCTCACACACACACACACACACACACTCATGCACACACACAAAGTGATGATACACGGCTGCTTTACTGTACCTGCTGTGAGATGGCGTAGCCGATGACAGTGTCTCCCTGAGGGACGTTCCAGGTCACCATGGCTGAGTGCGCCCTCAGCTGGGTCACAGATACGTTCACTGGGGCTGCAGGCACAGCTGTTAACACACACACACACACGCACACACACACATTTGTATTAATTGTTATGGATGGATAGCGTGTGAGAGCGGTTCACGTCACACTGCATCAAAGAAAAAAAAGTATTTCAACATGATGCACAATGTGGCCAAAAGTGTGTGGACACCCTCAACGTTAAACTCATGTGCTTTCAAATACGTTTCTCTGCATCAAACAGCCTTCATGCTTCAGTCGGCAGGACTTCCACCAGCTGTTGGACGCTGGCTGCAGGGATTTGCTCCCCTTGAGCCACAAAAGCATTCGTGAGGGTTATTATGCTGCGTCGTGCAGAGTCAGTGCAGCTCAACCCAAAGGTGGTGAACGGGGTAAAAGTCAAGGCTCTGTGCAGCGAAGACAAGTTCTTTCCCCCAAAGCTGGTAGAAACTTTTCATCATATCGAACGAGGAGACTGTTGCGACATACCTGAAAGCACTTTAATTCCTAAAATGTCATTTATGTGCTCACAATAACATTTACCTTCACTGGAACTTTGCGGTTTAGCTTAAGTCTGTCCACATACTTTTGACCATTTTGTGTCTGAGATTCCACTTCACATTCAGAGGATTTAAAGCTGCTTTTCAAACTGTAAAGGGAAAACCTTGTTTTGACCCTTAAGCCAAATCAATATGATTTTGTTTGTACTCTTAAAGAACATTAAAAAAAAAGCTTTTATGCTATTTAGGAAAATTAAAATATTAAAGATGAATATTCTGACATCAATAATGCACAACAGCCCTCCAGCCTTTCCTAAAGACTGTTTGTTATTGTTGCATTTTTCCTCATATTCTGTTCTATGAATAGACACATTTTTCTTAGATCTTAGAGACCTTCCTTCCATTAGTGATGAATACTCCTCTTAATTAGCAATACCAGTCTGAGCATCGTTTCAGCGTCCTGCGCTCCAGCTGGACGTCCTGAACACAAACACAAACAAACAGCAGCGATGCCCCACCGGGTGTGTGTGTGTGTGTGTGTTTGTCAGTGTGAGTCTCATCAGTCGTCTTTCCAAGCGTCCTTGAACGAGTCGTTGACGAGAGTGACTCTCCCATCGACTCTGTCAATGTGAGCCACTGTGGAATAAAGTGTCAGCTAAATGGCCAATATGTAAATGTATGATCATGTGGTGTAATAGATCTCACACACACACACACACACACACACGTACACACACACACACACACACACGTACACACACACACATACTCTCGAAGGCTCATACTAATGATTCTCTGGAGGCAGATTAAAATTGATGGGAAATCTGAATTGACGGTTAAAAGAAAGTGAGTTTTTCTTTAATGTAACTAAATCAACAATAAAAACGGTGACCTCCACTGAGAGAGTGAGTGTGAGTGTGTGTGTGTGTGTGTGTGTGTGTGTGTGTGTGTGTTTGGGGGGGGTAAACAGTTGGAATAAAAAAGAGATCAAAAGAAAACTGTCTCTGAAAAAAGACAAAGAAAGAAAAAGAAAGAAAGAATAAAAAGGAGACAAAAAAGAGACACAAAAAGACACCTTTACCACGAGGTAAAGGTATTTTAAGCGTCACATGTACAGCGTAGAGTGAAATTTGATCTCCGCATTTAACCAAACATTTAACCCATCCATAACTCCAGATCTTAGCCAGTACCATGGAATAGGCTAGTAACAGGAGATAAGCCTAACATACATGTTTTTGATGGTGGAGGAAACAGCAGCACCTGGAAGAAACCTACACAAACACAGGACAACATGCAAACTCCACAAAGACAGGCCCCGCCTCAGCCGGGAATCAAACCCAAGACTATCTTGCGATGAGGCGGCAATGCAAACCTTTAACCATGCTGCCTGAATATAAACAGAAAGAAAAACTGTCTCTGGAAAACGACAGAGACAGAAAGAAAGACAAAAAGCGGGCAAGACAAAAAGACAAAATTGGACAGAAAAATAAACAGGAAAGAACAAAAGAATATAAAGGAGACAAAAAAGACACCAAAATGACATAACGGACGAAGAAACAAAACAGACTAGTTAAAATGAGATCGAAAGACAAAAGTAAAGAAAATACACAGAGAGAACAGAAAGGAGGAAAAAAAGGAAACATACAGACAGCAGACAGACAAACTGAGACATAAAGAACCTGAGAACATTATGCTGGAAGGAATCTGATCTGAGTCACAACTAACACGGAGATTTACAGCGAATCAGAGACGGACGCTCACCTTCATTCAGACAGAGAGAACAGAGCAGACGACCTTTCAGCTTCCTGTCTAACATCTGATGGAACAACTAGACTGTTGCTGTAAGTCAGCAGCTATCAAAGAGTTCACTTCATCCACTCCAACTTCTTCTTCTTCTTTCAGTGCAGGACAGGAATAGCACTTCACATTTCTCATAAATGTCTCTGACTGCAGAAAGTAATTAATATGTGCCCACTGACAAAGTGTGTGTGTCCCTCTATGTTTGTGTGTTTCCATGAGGGTTTTAAAAAAATCACCAGCGGATGTAAAAAAAAGGAGCCAGCACAGCATCAAGGCTAAAGAAGGACATTAACATGCTGAGGTGTCACATCGTGGTGAATTAGAGTCAAACTGAAGTTTCAATTCTCTTCACGTTTGATGTGAGAAAATAGAAATGGTGATGAAACTGCAGCTATTGTGCTTCTTTTGTCATTTTTGAAAAGATGACAAAACAGTTTTTTGGCATATTAATGAAAAGACTCTGACTTTTGTTCCCAGCGGCAGCAGCTGCCTACGTTCACAAGCGCTTTTTTTACATTTAAGTGCAGAGGATGAGTGAAGTAATCTCACAGTTTGAGGATTAAAGCTGCTCTTTGGTCGGATGGTTCGACAGTGTATATGTGTGTATCTCTAGCCAGATGGCAGAAGAGTGATCATAAAAGCGTTTTTTTTCTTCATTTTTTTTTCTTAAAAAATGTAATCAAATTACACAAGGCTTTTTGTGTTACGAGAACACATTAACGGCTGGGATTTATATAATTTAGGATTAACTCTATAGTAGCTTCTGCTCAACTTTTTTCTGTCTTCACTAAAAAAAGGAACGTACAAGCACATAATGACGCTTGTCTCCTCGCTCACCGGTCAAACAAAAGGTACATGGCTCAGGATCATTATCACAATCATACCTACGCTCTGAAACAGGCAGATTATGGTTTCCACATCGAAATTTAGACATACAAATTCTTTCAGCAGGTCTCAACATAGTCAAATACATCTCAAAGTAAAATCAACCTTAAACAATTTATAACCATCACTTGAAGGATTTCTCTGTAATTTCTCGTGCCATCTCTGCAAGTCCATGTCAGTCAGTTTGCGTTCGATCATTAACTTTAAAAGTTCAGGATCCAACCTTCTGTTTGTGGACAGTTTAACTTTGGAGACCAATTTAGACTGAAAGATATTATTATCATATAAGTTCTTAGGAAAAACAAACACAACAGAAGAAATCCTCTTTGTATTACCACTTATTAAACGCACCCAGCAATGTATCGCTCGTGTTCATCCTCAGGACTAATCTGCGCCCGCCAAATTAACCATAAACAGCAGAATTAAGCGTTTCAGAATCATCTTACGAAGCATTTTAATTTGATCCTATTTCTGGAAACCCCAATCCTCACTTGCATAAAAGAGAACTGGCACTAAAAGTTGATCAATTAATTCATACTGTATATCAGTGGGTAACTAATCTCGTAGAAAGGTGCAGAAACGTGCAAAAAGGCCTCACAGGCTTATTAAAGATATATATCGGTGCTGACTCGGCAGCTGCAGGAGGCTCATGAAGATTTGTGCACGACCGAACTCAGAGCGATACTGAGGAGGCTGAACAAGAGCAGGACGAGCAGGTCAGGGCTACAAGAGTCTCAAGGTGAATTCACACCTAATAGTTCGCTTCGGGTCAACTTCCCTGGCGCGCACCATATGCAAAAATGGCGTCATTTTTGACCAAATGAAATAAATAATTACATCTGCCTCTCATCTTCTTACAGCAAAGACATCACAGCGAGGTCTGACCTTTGATCACCTGTGACAGGGTCTGAAATACAAATGTGACTGTTCAATTCCCACATTTATCCATTTCAAACATGAAGTACAGTATCCATGAATCCGCCCATCAGTCTCTTCATCCATTCATGTTTCAATCTATCCATGCAGTTATAAGCTGCACTACAGTCCGCAGTCATTACTCACAGTGACAGTGAAGAATTGACTGCCAATAACCCAACAGTGAATCCACGCCAAAGACAACTTACACCGAGCTTCACTGTGACACTGCTGGATTTCACACATGGGAGGTGGACTTGGTTCGCCGCTCTGACAGCAAGTGTAAAGCTGCCTTGCTGTTTATTTAATTTTATTATATTTTGTCGAGCCAGAATTCAGCTTTTGGGGGGTCTAAAACAGAGGTTAGCTACAGTAGGAACTAATCAAACAGTGTCCAAATTGTTTGGAGCAGAAGCAGAAATGACAAAGAAAGGCTGCTGCAGGTGGAAGCACTAACAACAACCCTACACACATTTGGTGGCAGACTGAAAAAAAAAAAAAAAAATAAAATTCAGTGTGTTTTTAAAACTGAAAGCATCCAGTCGGGCTCTGTGGAGTGTGACCGTGAATGTCAAGCTCTGTCTCAGGCTAACAAGCTAACCACAGCTCATTACACAAGCCAGCATTCCCGGCTCCTCGCAGGACACGCTGGCCTGCCTGCCAAAGCCGCTCCAGAGTCATTAAAGCAGAAATCCACATACTTTCATCGTTTGTGTGTGATCTCCTACATTTCCCAGACTTCCCCCTGACAGCTCACAGGGAGGGAGGATGAACCTGTTGCACTGAGCGTGGGCTGCAGCCGAGCAGTCAAAAAAAATTACATCCTCCGTCTTTTCCTCAGCACTTTTTTTGACCTCCATGGAGACGGTCATGTGGTCAAGGAAAGACGAAGTGAAGGAGAACTCATAAGGAGTCAGAATCTGACTGCATCATTTCAAATGTCTCTGCTGATGTGGCTCTGCGTGATCTCCTTTCCTTTTTGCTTTCCTCTGCTTGAGGAGACAAAAAAGGAAGCATTGAAGCACCTTCACTTAGCATTTCAGGAATTTGTCCAGTCTTTAATGTAGCTGCCACCTTGAAGTTTCCGGGCCGTTTCACTCAGTTCAGAACCTTCTGAAGCAAAAAAAACCCTCTGCAGCTCATGTGTAGGTGGACTGAATGAAAGCACGGCGAGCACAAGGAAGGGGGAGTTTTTTTTCAGTTGAGAAAAAGCAACATTTGTGGCTGCAGTGCATTCTGGTCTATTTCCTGACACTGTGGGTGTAGAAATTGGCCGCTGTGCCTGTTCTGTGATAAAGTCCTCTCTGTATAATTACTGAATGCTCGTGGAAAGACACTGCATGCTGTATTTTTCCATTTCTGAGTCATTTTCTGAGATTAAACGCTGCACTACACGGCCAAAATTATGTGGACACCCAAACACTAAAACCATCCGTGATCGTTGAACACCTTCCTCTTAAACCATGGGCGTTATTAAGCTGCAACTGCAGGGCTGCAGGTATAAGAGCAGTTAAGGTTTCTTAAAACAAAATAATACGTACATTTTAAATGCACATTTGCATTCAGTGTCAATATGAGGTGCAAGTGGATGCAAACAGACAGAGATTTTGAACAGATATAAATTAAAACATGCATCTTCAGAAAAATCTCCACCATGTAGTTCTGGGGTCAGTTTAGTCGTCACGCATGCTGTTGAACGTCACCCAAAGCAAAAATGACTAAAAACTAGTCCACCGGTCGAATTAATGTTACAAAGATGCTTCAGAGCAAATTTAAAAATTCAGTACCCCCATCCCCCTGAATGAAACCTCTACGGCAAAAAACTGCAGCACTGTCCTGCAGAAAGGGGAGCGTTTGTAACTTGAGCTGCTGTAACTGTTGTAGCTCCTCTTCAGTCTGTTGTTTTATGTGAGACGACTGACTCTCACTTCACGCTATTGCTGGATCAAACGATGCGGAAGCTCACCGGTCTCTCATGCAGGTGCAGCACTACAGAGTAAATAAAGTTAACTTAGCCTACTCGCTAGTTGAACTAGCTCTAAACATTCTGATAAAATCGAACAATTTAGCACATCCAAGTGAGTAAAATTTGATCACCACTCTCTGCCATCCAGTCTCATAATACCACGGTCGCTGTGTCATCGTTTCACATGTCAGACAGTTTCACGACGCTGTGCTCTGTGAAATCTTTTGTGGACAAAATCCTTTCATACTGGCATAATTCTGAAATCAAAGCCATGATTAATTCGCTGCCAACCAAGAAGAATCCACGACACTTATACAAAACCAAATGTGACTGATTGTCATTCTTGCAAGAATGCTGCATTGGATCATGAGCACTACAGTATAAATAGGAGGGATTACTTGTTGCAGCTTTGCAGAGTTGTAATTGATTCTTTTTATACAGGGCTTTTGTTTTCCTTTGCAGTCTGTCCAGATGCATCTTTTTGGCGTTGGCTGCTGATGTTGGATAACAACATCTGGCTCACCATCACTGCTCCAACTCATTCATACGTGTTGGATGGGGTTGTGGTCAGATTAGGTCTGTGTAGGCCAGTAAAGCTTTTCTCAATCAAACTCTATGCATGAGCAGTAAGTTAAATCAGGTAACAGTCATCCTCAGACAGCGGCAAAACTCTAGGCTTGGGCCAGTATTAGATATTACAAAATTATGCAACATTTGCTGTCATTTGCCATATTTTTCACAATATCGAAAATCGAACAGCTGTCATAGTATCTTTGGACTTTTATTTTAATAAGAAAACACACACGGAGCTGCCATGGCAGCAGTGGCAACGCATGTAAGTGAGGTGGAGAGGTTATAGCAGGTTAACCGGCATGATGTAAGCATGCATACAGCGCTTTAATAAACAAACACGGAGGACTTAGCTTTGAAGAAGAGAATAAAAGCCATAATTCCATTCCTACAAGGAAGACTGATCACAAGTTTGTTTATCTCTCATAATGAATACCCAATATAGAAAGTAATGCATTTATTGTGTTATAATATATCTTTTTAAAAATGAATAACACCTGAAGATATACAAGGAGGAAGAGAAAACGTCCACTTTCATCGGAGACGGATCATCCACGTCCGCTCACGCCTGATGCAGGTGAGTTTTGCTTCACTGTGCCGCTGAGCGCCGCGCTGATTTAAGGGACAAAAATTGCCTCTGTAAATGGAATTCACAGAAGCTCTCGAGTTTTACTTTTGACAAAGACTATGACAGTTGCCAAGCAACCAAGATGCAGCTGCCACCATGTGAAAATGTATCAATTTAAGCACGGCAAAGTCTTTGCGGTCAATTCGACCGCCTGTGACCAAAATAGGCAGAGATGGTCACTTTTTTCGCCTTTAGTGCAGCTTGTATGAATAACATTCTGAATGAAAGTACAGATTTTTGTTGGAAAAGTCAGGAACCAGCAGCACTGAATTTTTTTAGTTCAAAAGAGTTATACGACATTGAAATGTAATAATGGTCAAAATGACCTTCACTGCCTCTCTGGTGTTAAACCAGTAGCCATATGTCACAAGCAGGTGATGACAAAACCTGGTGTCCTCACAAATTTGCTATCCCCAAAATAATTCAGTTTATGGGGATATTTAGGCGGAACAATATTGTTATAGAAAATTTTGGATCTCTCCCAAGTTTAACAAAAACTATAGCCTAACCCTAACCCCACAAAAAATGCACATATTTATGTGCACATATGTTTGGCAATGCTCTGTATCCACAAAACACCACAGAGGGACTCTGAGGAAGATTTTTTTCTTTGTGTGTGAAGAGAACAGAGGACGTTCAAGAAAACCAAACATTTGCACATCTAATAAAAACATGTGGAAAGATCACACCCCCACCTACACACACACACACACACACTCCACAGAGGAAAACACATTCAAACTCATGTTCCCTTGTCTCTTCCAATGACAGCCAAGTTCCCCCCCGAACTCCCATCACGTTACGGCTGCTAAATCTCAACCGCTTTCATCTGCCACGGCCGCGATGGAGTGCGCACACACTGAATAGACTTCTGCAATTACATTATACACATCAGGAGAAGAGATGAGAGGGAAGGCTCAGATAGAGTCAGTAAGACAGGGGAAAAGAGATGGAGATGAGAGAGAAAAACAGTGGAGATGTGAGGAAGACGGAGAGGGAGAGGGAGGATGAAAGACGACAAGATATGGTAGAACGAGGGATGAATGAGTCAGAGGAAAAATGAAGGATGAAGAGAGAGCAATTATCTCGGCCGGAAATCAAGAGGTGGCGAGTGAATTTTTCAATCTTTTGGTTTTGAGAGGAAAGACAGACGAAGGGCAAAGGGAGATGGATGGACAGAGAGAGAGGAGGAAAGATCAATGTGGAGAGAGCGGTGAAAGAAGAGAGAGATGGAGAGACGGTGGAGGGAAAACAGGGAGGAGGAGGAGGAACGGAATGTGGATATTGATTAAATGATGAAATATAGCAGTTCAGTTCAGGTAGATGTAAACGCTCACACACATCATTCTTACGTGTCCTCTTTTTGTCCTTCATGTTTCAGCCCAATTGTTTATTCTTATTTATAATTTCGTCAGATTTCAAGATGCTTTAAGCCACTTTTTAAGATTATTATTACTCTATATGAAGTGAAACTTGTGAATTTGAAGTACAACTAAGGCTGATGGGAATGCCTTTATTTTTTCAGATATTTTATCATAAACTTAAGTATTGGATAAACTGAAAAAAAACATATATGACACCTAATGAAAAAATCTGGATCACCAAAGTTGGTAAGATTTATCCTCTTGAGAATATGAATGTCTCAACCAATTATTATGGCAATGCATCCAACATTTGTCCAGACATTTCACTTAAAACCAAAATTATAAACTTCTGATGAGTGTCAAGGAGAAAGTCTGAGGAACAGCAAAGCTGTTGGAATTCTTTCTCTTGGAATCAGGAATTTCTGTGCCAAATTTTGCATCAAAACAACCAAACACATGTCGAAATAGTTCACGAGATAAGTGACAACTCTGACCTGCTGGTGGCTCCGAATGAAAAGCCGAGGGATTTTTTTGAAGTCAGTTAAGATTAATCCTCTGGGGAACATGAATGCTTGCACGAAATTTCACAAAAATGTTGGTGAAGATTCTCAGTCATCCAGGTCATGCTAAGCCACTGGTTGACTC
>JAPZDX010000017.1:7230512-7243382 GCA_029783625.1 Naso annulatus | reverse complement strand
TCTTGACGATAACCTCGTTCATCTCTGGGGTCAAACACACTCGTTTTTATTGACCCAAATCTACAGTTTGTGTGTCTCAATCACAAAGAAAGATGGTTGTAATAAGCTGGAGCAGCTTATTATTGTGCATGAGTGGAGAAAAATGAAAGTAACGACCTTAATGTTTTTAAACTAAGTGTTAAGGTGAAAGTCTTAAACTCTGCTTTAAGCACTTCCTTGCCTTTTTTTGTAAGAGAACAAACACTGTGTCATCAGTCATCAGTGTTGCTTCATCCTGTCGTCAATCTTGGAGGTTTTTTTTTTTTTTCCTGCCCCCCACTCCTGCCCCTGGAGAGGACCTGCACCGCTGGCTTGGGTCTTAAACCCAGATTAAGGCTTTTTATGTAATCTGGTCTCCTCTGGGAGATTGGAGAGACAGCTGGCAACAGAATCCCTGTCCTTATCTCTCGAACCTCTGCTGGCCTCCGACCAACACATCCCTCAGCTCTGAGCTCCACATGCAGCGTAGATTAAAGGAGGAACAATTTCTGGAGCCCCTGACGGATGGTGCAATCATACTTGCGCAAAAAAAGGATTTTTTTTTTTTCAATATAACCATGGTTCTATTTTAAATCTATAAAACGGAGCAACTAGAGCTGAAACAATCAGTCAGATAATAGAAAGTAGCAGTAATTTTGACGGCATAATATTCTCTGGATTCTGGGTTTATTTTGCAGACTTTCACACTGTTTCTCAGCTATCATCATCCTATCCTGTTTAGCTATGAGTCTGATTTGTTGTTTTGTCAATTTAAAAAACATAAAGTGGCCAAGAACCAAAATTACAGGAAAAAAAACCAGAGGCACAAATACAAATGCACAAATCTTTAGTGATATTTACTTACTTACTTCATATTTAGTGATAATAATTACTGTTTGGAAAAACTTGGGTTGGTTTATTGCTTATCAACAAAAAATCCTTTGAAAACTCATGACAGAAAACCACAAATCATTCTGTCGCTGCAGATTCTCCACAATGAGAAACTGCTGCTTCCATCTGTTTTGTTCTTTATATTCATAATAAACTGATTTTCTTTGGGTTTCAGACTATTTGCCAGAGGAAACAAGACATTGTGAGATGCTTCCTTGCTTACGTTTTCATATATTTTATAGACAAACAATGAATGAAAGCACTTACAGTTCAAAAAGTTTCCATAATAAAAACTATAAAGACACTAAGAAAGATGACAGATATTCCCAGACTTGTGTCATATTTTGTCCTTTAGCTTAAAGTAATGAGCGACTTTTCAGTGGATCTACATGTTTACATCTTCTTTTAAACGTCATTAAAGTATTTACTGGGTTTTTTTCAGGCGCGAATGTTTCCCTGCCACGTACACAGGCAGCAGGGCTTTTATCTGCTGTACTTACGCAGTCTGAACAGTTAAATCATCGTCATCTGTCGGCCCCCAGAGAGCCACACAGGACTGGAGTGCCGATATAAGTGACATTTACATGTGTTCAGGGGAATTAAGCTGTTGTATTAAGCTCCTCTTGTGTTAGTGATGAATGCTTCAACAAGGTGACATCAAGGTCAAGCAGTTCAGGAGAAATTCCTTCCACCTGATAACCTGCCGAAGCATCTTTACCCTCTGAGCCATCAGTGGATCACCGTGGGTTTTGTCTGACTCTTTTCAGATCCTCACATTTCTTTTTTGCCTCGGCTGTAACTGCATCTTCCATCAGCTAATTAGCAAACAAAAGGCAGGGAGGATGGAAACAACGAGTTCATTCCGACATAGCAACAATGCCTCTGATTGGCAGACAGTGAATTTATCTGCCTTCGGTCAAGGTCAGCAGCTTTTCTCTCTGCATGCCAATGGAGGAAGCAAACAGGAAAGAGAATTAAAAGGGAAGGAATAAAGACAGTAAACAGGAAGCAAAAAAGGAAATAAAAAGGAATGAAAGTAGTAAAAAGGATGTAAAGAAGGAAATACAAAGGATGGAATTAAGTACGCAAGAAGTAAAAAAGGAAATAAAAAGGAATGAAAGGAGTAAAGAGGAAGTAAAGAATGAAATAAAAAGGAAGGAATAAAGAAAGTAAACAGAAAGTAAAGAACAAAGTAAAAAGGAGTAAAGGAAGTAAAGAAGGAAGTAAGGACAGAATTAAACAGGAAATAAAAGGAAGTAGGGAGGAAAAAAAGACAGGAAGCTACCGGAAACAAAGAAAGAAGAAAGCAATTATTTATTTCTGTACATTCTATAAATGTTGACTTAAAATGTAGCAAACGGAGCTGCAGCACTGGATGTGATTTTTGTGTGAATACTGTAAAATAAAGAAAAATCACCATAATATTTTTATTATGCTTGTACTCACCCGACTGGCAGCATGTCTGTTTTCTCACAGGAAAAGAATAGTGAATATCTGATATTAATACCTTTTGATTTTTACAGTTTTTGAGCTGCAGTTTCTAACACCAGATGGTCCATTTATCTCCCTGTTACCTAAATGTGTCCTGGGATGATTCATCTATCCATTCATTTATTTTTCATTTACATTAATTTTTCATTATTTCATAGGTTAAAAATGAGCCGTAATCATCATTTCAGCTTAAAAAAGTGAGAGCCTGCAGTCTTAAACTCTAAATATATTTCTCTATAATATTAGAGGATAATTTATTATTATATTTTGTTTGTGTGTCAACATTCAGAGTCGTATTTAAAGCTGTGTGATCCTCTACAATCTCACAATATAAACTGCTGTTTATTTTATACATTTCCGGCTGATTTATTAACCCAAAAGTTTCAGATGTTTCCTCTGTGTGTCAGTTTTCACATCAGCTGCTCTGACTGCAGTGCGTGAAGTTCCACTGTCAGGACTGCAGCGCCATCCTGTGGCTGCTCTTGTAACTGAAGTCTTAAGTCATTACATCACTTGTCAGACAGAATTAGAAGCGTTCCAGCTGAAATGGGCTCGATAAAAATAAATATGGTGCTCAACGTTCGATGGCTCATCTAGTGGAGAGACATACGCTGACCTACATTTCAACGGCTTTTTGTTTGCAACTGTTGTGTTCTGCATCAGTCTTTGTGGACGGGGAAAGCTCATTTTCTCAACTGTAACCAAGATTGTTGGAGCATATTAACATCCTGTAGTGGCTTTTATCCTCCTGATCTTTTCCTCTGGGGGCAAATCAAGATGCTGGGCCCCCGTTTGTCTCCCCCTTTCTGTGCATTGATTGTACAAAAATACTATCAGGCCACAGGTTTAATATGTAGTAACTTGATCTTTATTAAAATAATAAAGTCTTAAAAACTAGATTTTAGGACTGTCTTTAAGGCAGGGCCTCTGTGTGAATAAAATAAGAGCAAGTAACGTTTTATATATTTCAAAATAAAAGCGTCTTTTATGGAATTCAGCAAACAAAAACAAGTGAACATTATGCAAAAACTAGACAGTAAATTAGAGGTTTTCAAAGCCACTGCGGGGGCAAAAATCTTTCACAGAGATGCCAGATGCCACTAAAATTAAAAGAGGCACAGTGAAACCCAAAGCCATAACTGATGCTGAAGGTTTTAATTGTAATGCTGTTGTAATAATCTTTTATGGATGTCCTCGCAGACACCAACACCGTGCTGCTTCTGCTCACGAGTCACGAAATCGCAAATCTGCATATGCCAGTGGTCGCAAAAACAAGTGTAGCTCAGGTGCTGATGATGACCAACAGATGAAATTGCAATACTTGCTCACAAAAGTTATTGCTCGCACCTGCTACATGCACATTACAATGCAGCGCTTCAATTATGCACAAAACGGGCAGTTATCATCTGAAGTACATGGGCTACTATCAGTGCATTTTGAGTTTGACAAAGCAATGTCGGATGGTTGGAAGCGGCTGGCTGCTTATGTGTGTGTTATTTATTCACATTTATTTTTTCACATGAATGACTATTAAAAAAATACAATTTTTATTGCAATGAGTTGTGCCTAAAATGAACTACCAGAAGCATATGCACGCATGAAGGGTCCCTCCGCCCACCCATTGGTGGCGGCAGTGTCTTAGAGCATTTCCCTGTTAATAATCCAGCCTTATTTTGATCACTGCTTCTTCCACTTGTAAAGCAAGACTCTCTTATGATCTACTTTATTTCAGTTCTCTAGACTTAAAAGTAAATTAAAACGTCAAATAAGTTCAAAGTAAATTTAAAAAGAATCTATTTTGTTGTAGAATTTGAGAGCATCCTGCTTTTTGTTACTTGGTGACTGAATGTCAACATGAATAATTGATTAATTATATATTCCTCTTCAGGTGTGTGTTTTGTTTCTCCGCAGGTGACCGGTTGGCTGACTCCACCATCACACTCGCGTTGGCCCTTGAACTCCTCTCTCTCGTGACCACGCCCCCTCCTTTACATCCAATCCCGACATGGAGCCCATCAAGGTCCAATCAGAAGGTGGACTGAATGTGACCCTCACCATCCGGCTGCTGATGCACGGCAAGGTATGAAAGCAAGAAACACAAAAGGTTCCCGGCAATGAATTCAACGTCCTGTTCTGTAACGCTGGTTTTATTACCAGTTATCTGTCAAAGTAAAATGGATCATTTCAAGGACCCTGTGGCACAAAAGACACCTAATATTGCCTTTTTTGTGTGTGTTTGTGCTGCTGCAGGAGGTTGGAAGCATCATAGGAAAGGTATTTATCACAAACACAACAAGCAGAGCTTGTAAAGCATCATAACGCCTGCAGGAGACACACAAAGAATCTCATTATTGTTGTTTTTCTTTCCTTCCAGAAAGGAGAAACCGTGAAGAAAATGCGTGAAGATGTACGTAGAACCTTTCTGTTATTGTTACCACTCATAATATGTGCTTGTGTCTCATCATCATTTGCCTTTTGTTCCCTTTTTTTGCCCTTCAGAGTGGTGCCCGTATCAACATTTCAGAGGGGAACTGCCCTGAGAGGATAGTCACCATCACCGGGCCAACAGATGCAATTTTCAAGGCCTTTGCAATGATTGCCTACAAGTTTGAGGAGGTAGAACATTTCTCATCAAACATTACAAAGGCTGATTTTCCCAATGTTGCACCAAAGAGACATCATTACAATGTTTGTAATAATTATTATATCAAATTATTAAAAAGTGTGTTAAAATTACTTCAAAGTAATTGGAAAAGAGCAGCAATTTGTGAATCTGAGAGCATTTAATGTTTTTGTATAAAGAGTAATTGAAAATATCCAAAAAATAATAATTTTCTGTCTGTACTTCACATATTGTGTATGTATGTATTGTTAGGTGTGAAAATTTCATTTGCCCAAAACACATTATTTCATTAGCTCCTCTCCTGTTTCGCATGCAAACTAGTAAAAAATGTGCCTCATACTGTACAAAACAAATATAGAGAATTCTCAAGCAAAGTGCCAGGACTGCAAATGTGCACTTGAGTAAAAGTACTTAACTACATTCCAGGCCTGTGCTCTAGTGTCTGTACGGACTCATTTCCAAATGGAATACAAAGCAGGCTTGGCCCCGTTATGTAGGACAGAAATGTGCTGATCTAACCTTGCAGCACCCTCTGAAAGTGGGCCAGTACTGTGTTTTGATTCAGCAGCCGGACCGAGCCAAAGAGTCTCCAAAACACTACAGATGAACCGGTGCTACAGTGCTGATCACCTGCTTTAAATGTCACATAAAGCCTGTCTAATTACCTGGAGTCATTCTGAAATACGGAAGGAAACGTAAAACTCAACTCGGGCAGTTTTACCGCAACAGTTCATTTGTTATTTCAAAGGTAAAACATCTGATATTGATCTGAGTGTCAGAGGCCTTTCAGTCTACATCACATTACATGTGGAGGACGAGAGTGGCCGACTTGGAGCACAGTTTGCAGTTGGCATAGATGTGATTCTCTTCACTCGATAAAATAAAGCAATGAACGTGGCTTTTAATGGCCAAATAATGACCTTTAATTGTTCACTTAAATCACTGTGAAGTTTGTGGTTACATCAGAAAAAGCTGTTTTTGTTTGGAAATTTATCAGAAACACATTTGTAGAAATAGAATTAAAACCTTTTAAACATCTACCGTTTAGGGTTGTTTGAAATAAACAAATATGAAGGATTACATTTTGTCTCTAACTTAACGGTACTTAACATGTCAAACATCTTCTGACTGTTTAAAAGAGTTTCCACAGTTTCCACATGCATGCAGGTGGATTTCTGCACATACAATAACTGCTGCATTAGTCTGATAAAACGTTGATTTTCTCCCACTTCAGGATATAATCAACTCTATGAGCAACAGTCAAGCCACCAGTAAACCCCCCGTCACCCTGAGGCTCGTTGTCCCGGCCAGCCAGTGTGGCTCCCTTATTGGCAAAGGAGGCTCCAAAATCAAAGAAATGAGAGAGGTAGAGTACAAAGAGCGGTGAAAGGAAATTCTCCAGTTTTTTTTAGATCACTGGAATGAAACAAATGTTCTTCTTACCTTCAGTCCACAGGAGCTCAGGTCCAGGTTGCAGGTGACATGTTACCCAACTCCACCGAGAGAGCCGTGACGATCTCAGGGGCCCCAGAAGCCATCATCCAGTGTGTCAAACAGATATGTGTGGTGATGCTTGAGGTACAAAAGGGAAGGGAGGGGAGAAATATCAAACAGGGACACACTGATAAGAAACAATACACATTGCACACTGTTATAGAAGTTTGAGTAGTTTATTCACAGTTATAATCCTTGAGATTTTACTCAGTCTGGTGGTAACTCATAAGCCCTTTTTACACAGCCTGTTCAGCGCGGGTTTGATGCGCCTATAACGCGCTTCACTGGTCTGTTTAAACAGCACGGACGCAGGGTGGGGGGTTCGAGTTGCACCACCAATAACCTGCTTTCGAAGGTAGAATCAGAACCAAGTCAGAGGTGGAGCCAGGGTCGAGCGGCGCCGGTGTAAATGGGAGACCTGGTAGGGCGGCTTGCAGCGGGAATTTATCTTGATGGAGGAGAAATAAATTCAAAGGTTTAAACAGAATTATGACAATATGGAAATGTATGATTGTTTCACATTGTTGCCAGAGTTTTTCTACCATTTTTGTACAGTGTAATCACTTTTTTAATTGTTTGCAGTCAGGGGTGAATGTGTTCAGGGGACATGATGGCACAAACGTTTCGGAAAAAAGGATTTTTATCCCTTTTTTAAACCTTTTTCTTAAACTTAAGTATTGAACTCTGATGTGTTTAAGACATAACAGAATGAGTGGATGAACTTAGGTGTCACTTGATGCTGCACACCGCTGTGAAGAGAGAGAAAAGACCGATACAGGCAGCAACCTGCTGATCTGTGAAAAACTCAACATCTTTTTTTTTTTAATCATAAAACGTGCGCATGAACACGGTGAAAATCACCCACTGTAAACATGTAGCTTAGAGATTTTTGTACCCATTACTTTACATAAGATTGTGTCACATGTCGGGCATTTTTTAGCTTAGAGAAAATCAACAGAAGCAGCTCTATACTAGATGGATTTAATGACTGTGTGATGTTATTATTGTCAGTGTTTTCTGACTGTTTTTTTTTAAATTTAACTGTTTGGTGCGCATGTGGCCTATCTTAACAGAAGATGATGATGCTGATATGGGTAAGCATACCTGATGGTCACACCAGTGACCTTTGAATCCGCAACACCGGCTCACTGAGTAAAATGACAGACTGACACGACTTTAAGACACGCTGCTCGGTTCTGTGGGAAACTCACACTGTTTTAATAAAGAATTCATCAGAAATCGGCCTTGACATGAGCAAAGTTAAAAACTATCACTGGGTCACATGTTACTTATTTTAATCTGAGTCCAGCGTGGGAATGGCCGGCTAACAAAATATGGGTTAGATGTTATGGAAATCTTAAGGATTATAACTGAAACACAGCTCAGGTTTGATCCGCTGCATAAAACATGAGTAAACCTCGTCAATGTGTGTGTTATCTACTGCAAATATCATTTCATAACAGATGCATCTGATTGCTTTTTGTGTCTTGGTTTGCACTGTCCTTCATTTTACTGCTGCAAACACATCTGGCTTTGCAACTAACTATGGTGACAAATTAAGCAAAAACTAGCAAAGCTTGTAGCTACGTGTCAGAAGCAGGATTCTTTGATTTAATTTGCCATCTTGCAATTCAAAAAGAAGCCTAAATCTCAATGTTTTGTTCTGGCTATCTCAGCTGATTCTCTTCAACATACAAGCCTTCATTCTTCGGACCAGAGGGCTGCACACTGAGCTGTTGTCTCTCTTTTTCTTGCACAATTAATCTTAATAATGAATTATCTGCACAGCCAGTTCTCCATTGGGCCTTCATGATGGCACCAGCCATGGATACTAGGAGATTTGTGACATGACTGTAAGTCTCTAGTACACAGACCTCAAAAGATATTTTACAAAAACAGTATGTAGAGTCATCATTATCCAGTTGAAAGTGATGTTCCAGGTAAATCCAAGTTTAGTTGTGCACTGAACCACGATTTGGACATTTTATGTCAGCATGAACACACAGTGAAGAGCACTTTTGTGTCACAGGTTGTCTTCCCTAAGGCACTGTCCCTCTCGGTCTCACTTTATGCAACTTCTTTTCTTTCTTTCTCTCTTTCTGTTGGTTTCTCTCTGCTCTAACACTCTCTCCACGTCTCACCCTTCTTCTTCTTCCCCCCACTCTCTCCTCCTTTGCTCTCCTCAGTCCCCACCGAAAGGTGCCACCATCCCCTACCGCCCCAAGCCTGCCTCCACCCCTGTCATTTTTTCAGGTGGCCAGGTAAGAGCAGACCCACTGGGGGCGTCCACAGCCAACCTCAGCCTCTTACTGCAGCACCAGCCACTGCCTGTTAGTGTCGCACCAGGTTTTACTCACTTCTCCTCCCTTCCTCACCCCCCACACCTGCCCCCAACTAGCATGAAACCATCACTGCTGTTTACTGTGCCCTCACTGCCCTCCATCACCCACAGCCAGTCAAAGCAGAACTGGGATAAAAGGCATCAGGCGAAAAAACAGAGAATTTAAACGATCTGTGTCAAATTTTTGGGCAACTTGACCAACTTACCTTTAAATTCCAGAGAACCGAGGCAGTGAAAACATGTCTGTGTTCTCCCTTTACTTGGATTCCGTGCAAATCCTGAAATGACAGAGCAAAAAAAACTTGACTTTACTCGTATCAAAGTAACTCAAAGCCCAGCAACGTACTTCTAAGCTCCACAGTGAGAGAACTAAAAGCACTGTTAGCATGCTAGCTAACTCACCCATGCTAGAAATAACCAAACACACATCTGTTCATCTTTGTCTGGATCCACAAACAAACACGACATCTTTTCATGCTGATGATCAAAACAGACTGAGGCAGGACAGCAGCAGGTGATCACACAGCAGCAGAGCTGAGGGGCAGCCTGTCAGCTCCATCAGGGGATCTGCAAAGGAAGGAAACCTCAGTGGAGGCCACTAGTGGACTGGCTGTGAATTACCACAGATAATATAAATAGCACAAACCATCAACTCCAATCCTCAAGTTTGAGCAGTGTGACAACAAATAATCACTTATATTATCAATCTGCTGACTGTTTTATTGATAAATCAATTTTTTTGTCTACAAATTGTTAGAGGACAGTAAACTCACCTCAAGCTGCTTGTTTAAACATAAATTTAGATTTAAATTTAGAAATAAGAAATTTATTTTTCAGATTTAAAAAGTTAAAACCAGTCACTCAATGAATCACTTTATCTTTCATCTCATCAGCCAGATCCCTACCCTTCAACAATCAATTTTGGGCCGCATATTTTCTCTTTAAGGTTGGAAAAATTGCATTGAAATCATCGAAAAACTCAACATATATAGTTTGCCATCAAAAGAGACAAAAGAAATCAGAAAATTATCACAAATTTTTGGCATTTTGGTTTATAAGGAATTTAATATTTGACCAAACAAAGGTACAAATGCTTACAGATTAACCTTTATGTTAATCAGCTCATCGATGAATTGCTTCAGCTCTGTATTTGTCTTTACAAAGTTTCCTAACAGCACGAGGGTTTTTTATTTCCCATATATGATTTATCAGAAAACACAGGGATACTTGTCAATTAACAGACATACTGGCTGTTAAAAATTTAAATATTTCTATTGAATTCTGGCTGATTTGAAGTGTCGATCAGGGACTATATTGACAAAGCCACAGAAAAGGCCTTGACGTGTTGTGTTTTTCTGCTCCTGTCGCTGTCTCAGCAGATGAAATGTCGTTTAGCTCAGTTCTGACTTCTGTGGTTCCCACAAACCACACACCCGATAAGTCGAGTCATGTTGCTCCTTCAGGGCCGCTCCTCTGGTTCCCTCCACACCCTCCCCAGCACGTCCCCACTGTTTGAGTTGCCCCTTATTGATTTAGTTCAACTGGATCTGATTGATGAATAGCAGGAGAACATGACAGGGAGTCTATAGTGCATGTCTTTTTTTGTAACGTGTTGACAAATTAAAAAAAAAAGAGTCTGTAGAGTGCTTGAGTTGTAGAAATGTGATTTTTCTGAACATATAACTTGAGTCGACAGTTTTACCTTAAAGAAGTAAACTTAACAGAGTATGTATTTCATTTTTGTGAGCTTCCTCTGATGATGTAACATGATAACAATAAGCTCTTCTCCTCATGTTTGCAGGCTTATACCATTCAAGGACAGTACGCCATCCCACATCCAGATGTGAGTGCTAACCTCCTGGAGGCAGTCCACGCTGCACTCCCCATCATTCTGTCTAGCTGCATCCCAAAATTTCTCTTTATGAGTTGCAGGCTCTTCACTCTCTTTCTGCCCATATTAATATTAGTTGTTAATATTAATACAGCTTTTTTTCTGACATGTAATTCCTATATCTTCTAACTTTTCTGACTCTTGCCTCCCTGCCCTCTGTTTGGCATTAAATCTCATAGGGCTTGGCCTGAAGAAGGTAGCGGATTTGGCTCGAAATACCAAGTTTTTAGGGTGATTTCCTCGTCACAGCTGAACTTTTCTGATAAAGGCATGCCATTGCTTTAAATCAGTGTATTATTTTCTTCACATAATTCCAAGCAGTTCTGAGCAGAGACAATTTCGAAAACTGTTCTTTGTTGGTGTGTTCAAATGGGCTCTGACATTCAAGGCCTAAATGTCAGTTTGATGCAGATTCAAAACCAAAAGACAAACAAGATGTTTCTTTAATTTGAAAGGTCCTTGTTTGCAACTGCATTCATTAAAAGCCAACATGGAGGTCATACACATTTACTGACTGCCTCCAAGGGAGAAAAAAACAGTCTGATAATCTAAAATGACATTTTATTTTCACCTTATAACTCAATCTGACATTATTTCAGCCTCATCCTTTTTTTTTAACCATCAATCAGTTGTTGTTTATCAGTTCATTCAGTTGACATCTTTTTTTTAGTGTGTAAACAAATGTGGTTGCAAGAAGCAGATATCGAGCTGCAAAGACTTTTATTTACAACTGCCGAGGGCAGAAGCAGGCTTACAGCAAAGACAGATTTAGTTTCAAACTAAAAGCCCTCATGATCACACCAAGAAGCATCACACCGAGCGTGGTCGCTCTAAAATGTTGGAACGCCTTGGAACTTGGAAGGGCATCTGTACAAAAATACAGCCAGTAGGCTATAAACTTCTCATCCGTGTTCACCAATATCCTGTTGCTTCCGCTACTGTTCCCCCGGCAACAACACGGGAAAAACATGGTGAGAAGTAAAGCCCTCCTCCTACCTAATTTAATTGGCTGCTTTGTTCAGACGTAACATTCCCGAGTGGTGCAACTCCACACCTTGAGTTTAAGAGTTTAAATTATTTTAACTTTTATACGTGCCCAAAAACCGCCAGAAAACGCATCACGCAGCAGCAAGAGAGCCAAGAAACCAAAATAACCACAGCTGATTGGTTGCAGATTGTTTTGTTTGCTTTTGAAATTATCGACAGCTGAGCTTTAAAAAAAGCTCCGCTCTCGCGATATGTTTTATTTTGCCATTTATTTTATATTTATTAATTTTCACATTTGTTTTCCAATTACCAGAACGGGCAACTAGATGGCACATTTTACTTGCCCAAACAGACTTTACCTGCACCGGGCAGGCGGGCAAGCGTTAATGTTGGGCCCAGTATAGGCAAACATCAATACCCAAGCGTGATGTATTGGTACCCAAAACTACGCCCCTGTTGTGGAGACACTGCCCCACACTCTCACTCCACAGCAGGCTGAACGCCCACTGGTGACGTAATGATCGTTCATGCAGATTAATTTTGAAAGAGCAAAAACCAATGAGGACAGAGTAATGACTGTTTGATCAATCCTGAAATTTGGTCCACTCCCTCACTCACTCTGCAGCAAATGCCTTTCTTTGGCTGCCCGCTTTTACATTCCAGCCAAAACATGAAGAAATAGGCTATCTAATAAAGTAGGACAAGAGGAGAAATCTATAACAACAAAGTCTTGAAAACAGCATGAATTATATTGTTAAATTTATTACATAAACAACATTAACATACAATGAGTTGTTTGGCATGCACACAGACACAGGAAGTTCATCCACCCATCTACCTCCCTGGCCTGTATTTGGGATGGGCCTCTTTCTTTTGTTTGCGTCTGTTAACCTGACTTTCATTTGACATGAGGCTTTTATACAAAAAATAAGGTCTTTATTTAATAATGTCAATAAAAGAAAAAATGCTGATTTATTCATTATTTCTGTAAGCCAACTCACAACGACCTCTACATCAGCATCGATTTCATCCATACTCTGCATTTTCGTGACTCATGCACAGCTAGATGACCCCATTCTTAATCCATAATACTAAACTCTGATTTGCTCATTTGTCTTTCCAAGGTAACAGGCC
>JAPZDX010000017.1:7050455-7063389 GCA_029783625.1 Naso annulatus | reverse complement strand
TTTTAATTTGAAGGCAAATAAAGAACAAAAGACAAAACAAGAGCTGCTCGTTTGCAGAAGCCAGTGGACACATGTTAGACACAACAGCAGTCCTCAAGTAAATGTTTGCATGCTGTCTCTTACATCGATGTCCTCCTGGGTGAAGTTCTCGGGGTCTTCTCCCATCATGTTGGCCAGGTGCCGCTTCCCGATGTCAAACTCCTCCACCTGCTTCTGGATGAACTCCATCGTGAACTTCTCCGGTCCTGCAGCCGCCAGGTTCTTCCTGTGCAGGGCTGAGCTCACACACAGCTGCCTCCTCAGGACCTGAGCAGGTGCAGTTATATTAACATCACGATGTGTTTACAGTAACATCAGCCAAATATGCTAGCTCGAGAAACTCTGGAGCAGCACCAAACATTAGCCGAATTCAAGCTAAAGGCTCCGTCACTTGAATTAATATATACACAAATATTTTATACCACGATAAAACTAAACGCAGCGTTGTTAAAATTTAAATTTAAATATCCGCACAGCTAGTTTGGGCTAACAGAAGCTGCATGAGGATGCTAACTCAAGGACGTGAGTGTTTGCGCATTGCGGGTAAATTTACACGAGTTTGCGTTAATTTTACGTGAAAAACTGATTAGCTTAAATAAAGATAAAACCACACTTTACCTGTCGGCTTAACTGCGACGTGACTGTATTCAAACTCGAGCTGCAGTTCCCACATTTTCCGAGAAATGATCCCACGGCTCGCGTACAGGACGCCGCCATTTTTCCTGACAGCAGTGACGTCAACGGCGGAAGTTCGGTCGCGTCAGAGACACGTGACTTAAGCGTTAACGTCGCAACAATTATTTTAAAATAGACAGAAAACGCCTATACAGTCTTTCTTACAACCTACTGACTTTTCTTTTATTTGTGCTGCTTAATTAAATCCTCAATTAGTCTTAATGTTAGAGGTGTAAATAAAATGCGCCAAAATAAATTGTTTTGCACAGCTTCAGCTGAAAACTGGTTCAAATACTATTTTTTGGCTTAATTTCAAAATCTCCAAAGGAAATTTGGTGTATTAAAAACTGTAAAGAGTGTTTTAATTCACTTCTGTTTGAAAGGAAATTGAGGCAACAGCCTGGAAAAGCAGTGCCGGTGTCGCATTCAAGTGCTCTGCAGAGGCAAAAAAAAAAATTAAAATAATAAAAAATAAATTTTTAAAATGAGGATGAGCATGAAGTGGATGATCAAGCCACGTGACATTAGCTGCAGAATCTGTCTGAAATGACAAACGAGGCAAATAAACAAAAAAATAATAAATAAATTTATAACATGTGAATACCGGCAAAGATTGAACATTTTGAAACCATTGAGTATAATGACTTGCATTGCTTTTTTTTTTTTTTTTTAAAGTCTCCTAGACGTTAAGTACACTTCACATAATATTATCTGAGCTCACTGGAAACTTGTGTTGTACAGTGTGGTCATGCAAATGCAAACCACGTGGCCACATGGTGCAGCTGAAAGCAAAATCTGCAGAGATCCAGCACACTAAAACTCTTCCTCATGTTTTTTTTCTGAGGCTGTAAATGAACACCAGACACTGCCTGAACATGAAATGATAAAACCACTTAGAATTTGTTTCTCTGCATGCTAGAAAAATAACAAAACTCATGTGTCACTTTGACTTTCTCAGCTTTTAAAATCTGTAGACAAAACATCATCAGAAATAGTGTGTTGACTGCTTTATTGATATTGCTTCATTCAGACAAATACAAGCAGTTCCTTGCAACACACACACACACACACACACACACACACACACACACACACACACACACACACACAACTATATGAAACCCTTTGACCCGAGAGGCCCAAGAACATCCCACTTTAAGGCACCGATACTCTGTCAGGTTTGACATGCATGTGAGCACCATCTGTATTCCATGTAAAATCACTGACAATTGGAAGGATGCTGTAAATGTCACGCCACAGGATTTAAAGCAGCGGATCCACATGAGTTGTCAGAACTAACACAATGAAAAATGCTCAGTCACTGTCTGCCAAACGCGTTGGCACGGCTACACATAAAACAGATTGTTTTGCATATGTGGTGCAGTCGGTGCCGGGCAGTGCAGAAATGGATTAACACAACATTTTGAGCGGATTCCTTGAATAGACGGGCACAAGCTGCCACCTTCACCAAAACTTTACAGATCGGGATGAATATAATCTTCATCCCTGCAGGGAGCGATGAGCGGAGGATTTTCAGTGCATCCAAAACACATGTTCCTGTAAAACCACGGTTCTCTAATTTTTTTATGTTGGGAAACAGGAGTTCAACAGTACGTTACATGTCTAGTTTATTGTTTGCATTTCCAGCAAAGTTTGAGAACAAAGTGACATCAGCTTTCTCTGATCTCTTAGCTGAATGTGAAGAGTTCAGAGTAAGAATGGAGTTTGTGCTGCTTAAAATAAGGTGGGAAAACATCTGTTTGTTTGATTTATGTTCTCGAAATTTCGTGGATCAGCAGCATCCAGTACTGCCTGAGGCGCTGTACATTAATGCAAACAACAGATGTGTTGAGACTTTACATTTACCACTTGGTAAGGTTTAGGAAAAGGTCGTGTTTTGGCTGAAGATTCCTGCTTTTGTCACCATAAATGCATCAGGAAAATGTCCCAGTATCTCCTTAAAACATCCTGGTTTGTTGCCCCGAACATGTCTGGAAAGTCGGTCGAAACTCACCTTGACTTGGTCAGCTGATATCAGTCAGAAAAATGGAAAAGGAAAAATGTTTAAGAAGATAAATTTTGTAATGTCTGCACATTTTTATGATGTTAAAGGATATACAGACATTAGTGATGGCTAAGCTCTGCAAGGAACCATTATGCAGCACTTTTTATAGCTGTGATTGTGCTCGTTATAGATTTTATTATTTTTAAATCATTGTGTCATTCGTCCTTATTACTTTCTTTCTTTCTTTGTTGAGCCCCATCATTGGCTCTTCTTCCGGGGGTCCACTCCACAATCACACACACCACAGTGATGCACACAACAAACAAAACAGCTCATCTTATTTGTTCACATCGAGTTCATTCAGAGGAGAAACATTCCTTCAAGCAAACAAAAAGAAATCCGTCACATTTCCATCGGAAATAATCTATAAATACCAGAAAATATCTGAATTGTATACAAAGTTCTTTTCAGCTGTGACTCTTTCCCTAATTAACCATCTTAAATTATATATTTACCCATCCTGCCCTTTCACATTAGTTTTAATTACAGCCCTGAAGGATCATGTGAGTTAAACTAACACATACAGAATTAATTTATTTTCTCATGCGTGTTTATTTGACCTATGTCACTTGTCAATCATGTTATAATTTCGCTATTCAACGTGCGAAATGCTGCATCAAAAACATGGCAAATATGCTCTCGCTCTCCATGAAACTGTAATGTAAGATCTAATGAATTTTTTCAATGATGAGCTGAAGTTGTCAAAATAAAACTCTGCATCTCTAAATTTGGCCATTTTGAGTTTGTCAGATGCCAAATGAGCTGAAAAATGGGTTTCTGTTTTCTCAGCTCATGAAATTCTGGCAATTTTTCAACAAAACAAAAATGTCTTCGTTAATATATTGAAAAAGTTTTTTTCAGATGCTGTTAACACTTGATCTTAAAATCTTCATGTGTGAAAACGCTGCCCTAACCTTTCACTGACCTCGAAAAGGAAAATTCCAGAATGACTTTTTCTGCTGTTTTTGCCTCTTAAAACCTTTGCAAACACGACTTCCTTTGGATAATCATAACTTGGCCTCTTTCCCCTCAGTGTGTGTGTGTGTGTGTGTGTGTGTTCAGGACAGCGCTATGCTGTGTTTACAGATCAATGCTTGTGTGTCTTCACTTAGATCACTTTGATAGAGTTGGAACAGGAACACGGGGAGATTAATCAAAGTGAAGGGGCACTGACTCCCGGCCCGTGCCAGTCGATACGGCCGCGTGGTTAATTTGCCCCGAGGAGGGCTGTCGTCAGGCAGATGATAAACAGTGTTTGCCCCGTTTTTTAGCCACAAGCCTGCTCCTGCTCACCAAGAAAAATAGTTTCGACCCATGGTCTCTAATTTACAGTGGGGGGTGAGAGGTGGGACATAAATCATCCTTCTGCCGTGGCCCGTCTCTGACAGCCGAGCCACCGTGGGTGGATATATTCGTTTTGGCGGGCTCGCTGTGGTCTTAGGTAAAACCCTGCAACTTACTGTGACACTGCCAGGACTGCAAACAGGAGGAGAGTCATTTTTATTTGCTAATGAGAAGATACACCTTGTTAATGAGAGGCAAACATTGACAGTTGCTGTGAAAATGGTGAATTTGCAGTGAAAACAGAGCTACGACGTGACTTCATTTGGGGAACCTTATGGGTGTCTGTTTCCATGCTTGGCGTGTGCCATCAATGCTTTGTATGAGGCTGCAAATCAGCGCCAGGCATCAGAGAGTTGGCTCCCATCCAGCCGTTCCAACAGATCTCCGTATGCACAACAGCGACCGGAAAGGAAACACCACAATAGGCGACACTGACCTCCTCTCAATTCGCCCCATCCCCAGATTGGGTGACATCCTTTTAATTGTAGGGCTAAAACAGAGATGGAGCAAGAAATAATGGAGGATATCACACCGCGGAGCCGTGCCAAGTCTGCTCCTTCCCCCCTTTTCCCGAGGATGGAGTGCTGGAGAATTGAGGGCTTATAATACCAGCAAGCTGAGGCTTTGCTCCAGTCATCATTTCCATGCTGCTTTACGCTGATTCCCTAATATCCTTAGCGCCTTGCATAGGGATAAGCCCATCGTGCTGAAACATGGCTGTCATGGCTATAAACCGTTCATGGCTCTAAAGAATCCATTATGGTTGCTTCACAAACATGGGGACTCAAAGGGCCACTTTGCTCAAGCTCATTTACTCCTATAAAGCGTATTTATTTACCCTTAGTGCTGCGGTGGAAGAGATCTCCAGGAAGCCACAAAACATGGCAGGAGGTTGGAGAAAAGGCAAATCTAAGTGGTCACTTACAGCATGAATCACACATCTTTAATAGACTGAGCCGCTTGTCTTAATGAAACACGTGTTGATCTTACACGGACAGGAAAAACAAGACACATAAACACAACAAATTAAACTCACCGTCATCTATGCGGAAAACAAAAGTGTGTAAACGGGTTGTACTGTATGTTGAATGCTGCTTCCCTGCTGAAGTGCATTAAGAGTTAAAGCATTGTTCCTGTGTGGCTTAGCTCAGCCGGTGATTAAGTGTCAGTTTTATGGGATCACTTCTCTCCGCAGGTCAATGAAGAGCAAGAAACAAAGACTAACAGGGGTTTAATATCCTCTGAAAGGGCTGCTGCTGCATTATGGGTGAAAAATCTAAAAAAAAAAAAAAAAAAACCCAGCAAAGATGCAAGAAAGAAATTATTCTAAATATCAGCTTATAGATGATTTTAGCATGAGAATGGATGTAATCTGCTGACAAAGTAACGTAGAGTTGCATCAGTTCAAAGAACTTGAACTTCAGTACGTATCAGCTCTTTACAGCTTTTGCATTTTCTGTTTGGTCAATGAAAATATGGGACTTTAATAAAACAATTTCTCAAAAACTGTGACTGAAAGAAAAACTGTCACAAGGTAATCTCAATCCAGCTTCTCTTGTTTCTAGTGAGCATCGTTTGCTCTCAAGAGGATGGATCCCATTCTTTCGATTGCGTGTGCATTAACAAGGAAGAGACGGGCAGAGCTCTTCCACCGCTCATTAGCTTAGCTCACATACTGGTAGTCAATGGGAAGTGCTAGCCTGCCTCCACCTAAAGTCATCAGATAAACTTTCTAAGAACTCTAAATGGTCCTGTGTGCTTGTTGTGACTTGTTTATTTACCGTGTTATGTTATTTTTAGACTCAGACTGGCACTCTATGTAATTTAAGAATCAATTACATATAAGAATAAAGCGCAGGGCGCATGCGTGCCAGTAAATAGAAGAGGAAGAAATACATAAAATACTACATAAAGTGCAAAGCTGAGTCTCAAAGTTACATAATGTGGTAAAAAAACACAAGTTACAAAAAGCACACAGGACCATTTAGAGTTGTTGAAAAGTTTATCTGATAACTTTAGCCGGAGGCAGGCTAGCACTTCCCATTCACCACCAGTATTTGAGCTAAGCTAATTAGCCCTAGGAGAGCTCTGCCCGTCTCTTCCTTGTTAATGCACGCACAATCAAAAGAATGGTATCCATCCTCTTGTCTGGAACTTGGGAGGGAAACAAAAAACAAAAAATGTTAGATGACAAATTGTCCCAAAGCTCTAATGTCTGTACTATGAGTGGAATTTAACAGCAAGCATGCTCGCGAGTGTCCGACTCAGATTCATATTTCAGTTCCAATTTCTGTTTCTACCTTCTACTTCTATTCCCATTTTCATTCCTTGCCATTTCTATTTTTATTCCATTCTCCTTCGGTTTTGTTAAAATGTTATTTAAATTTCTTTCCAGATTCTTCTCTTTATTCAAATTTTTATTCAAATTTCTGCGTATTTCCCTATTCCTATTCCCATTGCAATTATCTTTCCTTTTTGTTTTGCATCTCTTTTTCCCTTGTTTCTATTTCTATTGTTAGGCATATTTCTATAAGCTACTCATTCCTTTTTTCCTATTCTGAATTAGAACTCTGAATCCGTTTTCATTTTCATTCCCATTCCCTTTTCTATTCCCTCTCTGAAGTTTTGTGTTTTTTGCATTTTTGATGTACTGACACGTCCTATTCGTACGATTCTACTACGACAATCTCAACTGCAACCAGGCTTTTGCTACGACATACAGTGCTGCTACTGCTACTTTTACTTCAATACGTATATGTACTATATATAGTGACACTGAGGCATGTGCAGCAGTGTGTTATGGTCCACTGTGTCAACACCCTCAGTTATCTTTGTGAGAGGTAAACCAAGTGATAAGCTTCGGTTTAGAGCTCTGTCAGAGATTCTTCCTCCCCCTTCTCTTTATCTCACACACACACACACACACACACACACCAATTCATAGTTTATCAACAAGTATGGTCATTGAGTGGAAATTAATTTGCCACTGGTAATGGATAGAGACATTTTGCTGAGATGCGTAAAAACAGCTGAACTGCCAGCGATTACCTGCTGGAATCAGCCTTCATCAATATCAGGATAATTACAAAGCACTTCTGGCAGTGCGTGAAATGAACGGAGCGTGCAACAGATTGGGCGGTGGCCATAGATGTCTGCAGATATTAGGCCTTCTACACAGAGCGGCTCCACGGGGGAGAACGCTACCTGAGCAGCCTGGAAGCTGCTGCTGCTTCTGTTGCTCCAGCAGGTTCAGGAGGCTGTCGGAGGGTTTTTATATTAAAACAGAGGACAGTCAGGTGGAATAGGACGGAGCTGACTGTGACTGAAGCTAACAGAGATGCACAGAAAAGGGCACAGAGTTAGAACAGCAAACAATGCAAATAACTATAAATGCAAAGTGTTTGGAAAAGAAGAGAATTAATGAAACAAAAGAAAGATCACATAAGAAGCATCACATGACCTTCCTCAGCAAGTCTGTCCTGAAAATATGTGTGCATTCAAATACCCACATTACTCTACCATTTAGTATGCCAGAAAAAAGATTTAGCATGTTCCAAAACGTAGTATGTGAAATGCAGTATGCCAGAAGTACGGGCATGTTCTACTACATCCTGTCAGAATTTGTATTATGCAAACCAGCATGCTTCTCTGGCCATTCTGACCCACAATCCTTTGTGCAGGGGAAAATATGTCACATACGTCACAGTGTGTTGCACAAATATAAACAAAACGTGAGTTTTGCGATACTGGTGTACAGTTCAGTGTTTTAATATACTATTGCAGCACAAAGTCAACTGGATAAATGAGTTTAAATGTTAACTTCTGTTTGAACAAATATTACCTTAATGGTTTAGAAAGCATTCTTGCTTAACTTGTACTCCGAAATTTATAAAGATATGGGAGCCTTAGAGTTGAAGTTCAAGGCACACTATCATGACAGTAGTATGTCCCAAATGTATGAATACAGCATGCAGCAGTATGTACTTTGTGGGGGCAGCTGTGGTATGTACTACAGGTAAAAAGTCAAAGTATGCAATTGTGAAAACACTCTTAAATTTTTCTGAACAGCTGAATGACTTCATGTTGGCTTTTAAAAGTTGCACCTGAAAGGGTTCAAAACATATTCCGCAGCTTTCTATCAAATTGCGGCATCTTCATCAGCGGATTTGCTTGTTTGTCATGGATGTGTTGTTGAAATGTCCAGTTTTCAAAGCATGTTAACTGAAAAATTGAGATTTAAATTGTGCACGACTGTCTGAACTTTAAGGAATTTGCAGCCATGTGCAGGGTTGTAGCGGAGAACATCTTCACAGTGTTTGGTTCTGATTCCAGGAAGGAAGGATTTGGCCCATTTTACTGTGAGGATGGGGATCTGTAAGGTGGTTGGAATCATTGAGAAGGGGGAGTAAAATGGTGTCTATCCTTGTCTTTCCCAGACTTCTCTCCCCTCGCTCACATGGAACCACTTTGCTCACCCCCTTTTCCCCTTGCCCTCTCCTCTCGTCCTCTCAGACAGCGAGCTGGAGGCGGTATCGGGTTTCCTCTCCAGCTGAAGGGTTACTTCAGTCCATCTCTGCGATGAAAAGATGACTTTTCCTCCCCGTCTTCCATCCGACTCTTTTTTCAGGTGAGAGGCTCAGGGAGGAAGGAAACTATTACATGTGGGGTGAAAGGGGGCCTGGAGATGCAACTGCCAGCCCTGCCCGGCCTGTCGGGGGAGGAAGAGGATCTAGATCCGAAACTGGACGGGGAGAAACCTGAGATCTCTGGAAACGGCTGGGAATGACCCAAGAAAAACTTCCGCGGCCCCTCCGCCATCCTCGTCCCGTCCTGTCCTGTCCGAAAGTGTTTCCCATAATGTTCTCAGTCTGCAGAAAAGTGCAACTCCCCAGGCGGCGGGGATCCCTAAAGGCCTCCAGACTGAGACAAGCTTGTGTGAAAGCTTGCACAAAAACCAGCCTTCGGAACAGGTTATACCACATACAACATTATAAATTCTACAGTTATATTGTAAAGCAGAGATGGAGGTTTATGTTAATAATTTCCAGTGTGTGTGACCTCCTTGAATTTCTGTTTTGGCTGCACTGACGCCTTCAGGTTTGCAAAGGGCGCTTAAAACCAGGCACAGCTGTTTGGCTTGCGGTGGAGGGAGATTTACATATCTGGGTGAATTTTCTAAATGCCGGGCTGGATCTAAAAAGTCGGGGGAAATTCCATCCGTCAGAGAATGTTTTCATATTGTTTCCATTTCATCTGGATGGACGCTCCGAGCGAGCTCTCGCATGCAGTTGTACATCAATCACCGCCTTGTTTCAGAGACGGATTTGGCAGAAAATAACGCCTTTTATCTGAAGAATGGGATTGTATAATTGATGTTAGTTTGACCTCAGAGCTGGAATGTGAGACGGTTTGACGAAATCTACGCCCTGTTGCTTTGTCTGCAATCTGTTGTTCTCTGCAGTGTAGCATGCTAACAGGGGAATCTTCCCATAGTGCTGCTGGGTTTTGCAGAGGGAGGTTGAAATAAAAATTCTATCAGAAGAGTCTTGGTGGTCGGCTGCAACTATTTTGCTTGAAATGTAATAATTTAAGAGAGGAATGGACTCCACAATAGACGTAGCAAACTATCTCATTTTGCTCAATCACTGACTACAAAAAAAACTTCACACTTTTCAAGTGGAGTGAGCAACTTAACATGATTCTTTATGGGCAAAAATGAGCCATTTCCCTCCCACAGCATTTGGGGAAAGTCCTGTCCAAGTGAACGTCCTGCACCTCACCAGGTGACAAATTGCCGGACTGATTGAACCGAGGCACTACTTGCTAGGTTAATATCTACCATTGATCTTCTCATTGATCATTCGTCCCCCGCTAATGACTGTGACTGGACTGATTTTAAATAATACGTCTCACTTGCAACCTGACATCAGAAGGACGGGATAAGGATCGGAGTACGACCACTTCTTGGGGAAGGAAACCGCTGCGAAAAATCAGCTTGAAAGGCCGGAGGAAATTGAGACAATATTAAAAAGAAAAGGCTCAATCTGCGAGCTTTTTTCCCCCCGCTGATCAGAAGGGCTACGGTCTACCGCTGGGCTCCTTAACATCTGGTCGGGCAATTTACCCCGCTCCGACGACTGGAAAGGTTAAACCACTAAAATCTAATATTTGCCTAGAGGGGGTCAAGGCACTGCAATTACAAGGTACAATCGGCAGGGCTAATCAGCTAGTAGCGCATACCAGGGGCTCGGCTGGGCAAATAAGCCCTGATCAGAAGCACTGTTCTCTGCCTCTCCTGTTTACTTATTAAACCCTGTTCTCATGTTCAAGGGCCCCACTGCAGCCTGTGGCCTCACACACCCGAAGGCACGGGGGAGTAAATTTAGCTCCTGACGCTCTTTAAATGGGACTGCGCCACTTGGCGAGAAAGTAGCCCCCCGTGTTAATCAGTATCTGTGGCCTTTGTTGCGAAATGATCTCAAATTACTTTCCTCCAATCTGGCAGGCATTAACACCTTGGGAAGGAACGGGATAGGTAGGGATTTGCACCCTGAGGAGGAAAACAAAGTGCAGAGCATGCAGCCAGATGTGTGTGTGCATGTGTGTGTGTGAGGACACCAACGAAGGCCCCGCATAGGCGTCACGTCTCCGAAGGACGTGTGTGTTCCACAATGCTGTTTACATGATCGCTCTTTGACACACATTTCCTAATTGACTGAGTATCAAGTGCAGGATTAGTGTATAATATATCAGAACTGTCTGCCACGCAACACTTTTGAACAAGGCTCGGGGAACAATTACTGGTAATTAAATATGTGCCAGTTACTGGAAAAGATAATTATGTCCTTGGTGTATAACACCAATTAATTACTTTTATTTCAGCGAGCAAAGCTTTTAAACGGCAGCGGAAGCCATTCGAATGGCGCCCGTGTTTGAGTGCAAGCAACCTCTGTGTTTGCTAATGTGCAAGTCGCTGCAGAGATGAGCGTATAGCCGCCGCGCGTTACTTTGTTTAAGTCAGAATCAGGCACGCACTTTGCCGCAAAGCTGGCTTTTGCTGCGGAGAGAAGCAGCAGATGCAGACGTCGCTGTAGTGTGAAAAACCGCCACGAGAAATTGACAGATCGGTTTGGCATTCTGGCATTAGCTGCAAACAAGCTCTGCCAAGGTTACAGTCATAATGCTTTCACCTCTCTCCTCTCCCTCCTTTAGGCATTAAACATTGACATAATAGGTTGAATGGAAAAGAGACTTCTCTGGGGAGGGTACAGCTCAACTCTCTCCCGCTAAGAGGATTGGTCAGATTGGATATAGAGCATACAGTATAAGCGCTCCATATTTCCTCACACCTTCTCCTTCTGTACTTACAACACCTCACCACGCACAGATAGCAGCGCGAGATTAGCTGTAAACCGTTCCCTCCCCTATACGTCCCAACATGTACCTCCTGCTCTTACGCACATATCAAAGTGGGGTGGAAATGCATGGATTAGCAAATGATCTCATTTCTTTTGCGTCCGCCTCTAATGTCTAACTTTGAAATACCTGTGGCCGATCATTAGTAATCTATTAAATCCAAGGCCTAGAAATGGTTACACTGCAAGCGCCTGTGAGCCAAACGTGGCTGATGCTGCTTTTCCAATCCCCTTCTCGCTTTGGTTAATGAGATACAGAGTCAGACGGCCCGAGCGTGCTTTCTCTTCCTTCCCCTCTCTCTCTTTCACTCTGGTCCTGCAGCACACAGTACACTCATTTTTATCTGCCAGCTCGCTCTCGACTCCTGCACCAACAACAGCTTAATCCACGCATCCATGCATCCAGTCTCCTCGCACAATCACCCTGTCAGGAGGGTGCGTGGCTGCGTGTGTGTTCATGCTAATGAGAGAATGTACTTTTTCGTGGCTTTTTCAAATGGCGACGTGTAAATCACAAAACAACAAAATGTGAATCCTGCAGTGGTGTGTGCACATGCAGTACGCCTGTGGGAGTGTTTATATGCATGCACGCCAGTGTGTGCTTGCAGGTGAACCTCTGTTAATCACACGGTGGGGACAAAAATCTGTCAGCGCACTCATATGCAAGGATTTATTTTCCTTTTGGGGACAAAAACCAGGCCCCTACAAGGTCAGCCATTAGATTTCAGGAGTAGGATATAAGTTGACTCCCAATTTCATGCCACATACTGTAGTTTGTGCAAATTGCTATTACTATATAACAATAGTTTGCTCTTTATTCTAACAGGAAATTACAAGCATCGACCACCATGTGGAAAAGATGCTAATGCCAAAAGACGAAAGGATGAAGATGAAGCTAATGCCCAAGCGCCAAAAACTGCAGTTCCTCGAACAATCACTTGAGGCTGCCTCCAAATGGGAGTAAAGTTTTTATCTGTCTTATTTAAAGTATATTAAGAATTAAAGCGTTGCATCATTTAAGCCCCTCAAAGGAACTTTCATCTTGTGGTGATTGTAGCACCGCGTGTGGACAAAAACGGTACTGCTTACCGCTGTGAAGACCTCATCTAGAAATGTTTATCCTCGCCCATGAGGCCAAACTCGAGGTTTCACTGTTGTAGGCTATTTAACACAAGAGTGTGATATTTTTATTATATAGTCTATGTTCTATGTACAAGTAGCACGTGATGTCACCATTGGCGGAAGTCACTGCAGATACGCCCATTGACTGGCGGCGGTAGCGTACTGTTTGCGTGCTGCCAAACAAACAAAAACACATATAAAATGGAAAATAGCTTTTGTGTGTTTGACTGCACATATACATTTAATTAAAACTCGCTGATGTTTTGTTTTACAG
>JAPZDX010000017.1:6833030-6843593 GCA_029783625.1 Naso annulatus | reverse complement strand
TCTGGCAGTGAGTCAGGTAGATAGTCTGCCCATCTTCAGAACATAGAAGAGCTACAGCTAAGCTCTTTCTGCAGCTTAGCACCAGTAATCCAACCCACAATTCTCCTCTCGTTCTGAACCCAGAGAGAGGATGAAAGATTTAGACTTTCACCCTTGGCATCTGATGCCTTGCTCTCTCTCTCCCCTTTTATTCCTCTCCTGCTCCGATCCATCTCTGCTTTCCTCTCCATCGCTGTTTGTCTCTCGTTATCCTTCACCCCACGACTCTGAACAGGAAAAGATCTTGTGATGATTATTTCACAAGCGTGCTGATATCATCTTTGTGGGTTTTTCTCGCCTCTTCTCATCTAGGAAGAGGTTTACAAAGCACTGAACAGAGCGTTGCCTCGTCTCTCCAAAGCATCCTAACCTTGAAGCCTATCGGAGAACTATTAGTAGCCTTTTAATATGGATCATATTCATTACAAATGGAAGAAAACAGTGCGATGTCATCTGCATAGAATATGTATGATTACTAATCTTTACTTTTCTAGAGGTTTTGAAAGATTGTAGTTAAAGTAGTGTGGTGTTGAGGGGATGGGGGCTCATGTTGCAATGACATAGTGATCACCTGACTGTTTTTCTGATGGTTGCATGATGGCAATGCAGCATCCTCTATGACAGCTGAGCTAAACGTAGCCTTTGATGAAGACCATTAGATGTGGTCAAAGGCCTGCATTGAGGACACTGAGTTAAAGGAGAAGTTTGGTTTTTTTTTGCATATTAAGTCTATAATAAGGATATTTACGATCATATTCAATGTTCTACAGTATTATTATGACAACCGGTGCAGTCCTGAGAGCTAGAGCTCATTGTTGACGTCACCGCTAGCTGAAAACAATGGAGGAGCTTGTGCACTTAGACAATCTGTCAAAAAATACAATAAACACTTGTTTTAAAAGACGTGAAACTCGCCAAAAGTTTAGTGGTGTTCTTTCATGTACCGACACTAAAACACAGAGTTGAACACGGGTTCAAAACCCGCAAAGAGCTGTTTGTTTAATGACACAGCTGAAGCAGACACTTTTAGGTTATATATTTGCATTTAACTTTGTGTTTTTGTGTCAGTACATAAAAGGACATCACTTAACATTTGGTAAGTTTCATGTCTTTAAAAATTAACATTTATTGTACGGTTTGACGGATTGTCTGAGTGCACATGCTTCTCCGTTGTTTTCAGCTAGCGCTGATGTCAGCAACAAGCTCCAGTGCTCAGGACTGCACCAGTTTTCATAATAATACTGTAGAAGATTGTTTATGATTGAAAATATTCTTGTTAGGATTTATAATAAAACTTCTCCTTTAAGATTGTTCTGTCAAATTTGGAATGTTACTAAAGACCCCTCATGCTCTTGCTGTAGTCCACTAAAAGAAACTGTAACCCCATCAACCCTAATTAGCATTCCTGTGTTACAAGGCCACCAATAAAATTACATTAAAATTCACTTACAACCCTGATTCCAAAAAACCTGGGACATTGCGCAAAATGTAAGACTGCAATACTTTGCAAACAAGCTGTATTTACGCAGAACAATTTTACGAAGTGCAGTCGATATAGTGATATCCTTTATACAATCTTGTGTTTGACAAAGTGGTGAACTTCGCCTCATTCTTGCTTATGAACGACTGACCTTTTCAAGGATGACACAATCATCTGGAATTCTCCAAACAGATGTTTTTTGAGCATTCCAACAACTTTTCCAGTCCCTGTCACATCTTGATGAAATGTGTTGCTACCATCAAACCAGAATAAGCATGCATTTACAAAAATCTATAAATTTGACGAAGCTGACCATTAAATACATCGTCTTTGTGCTGTTTTTGATTAAGTATATGTTGTTGTTGTTTTTTTTCTAATTGAAACTGGGATGTACAGAAAAACATCTCCAGAAAGTGTTGTGCTTGTATCATCGGTGGCTTTCTATTATTAGCCTGCTGTATAACATGAACAAGCCAGAACAGGAAGCAATTGATTGTGCTCCTGCTATTACAACTCCTGCGCAAAGAGTGAAAAATTATAGTAAATAATAGTGTTTATATACACACACACATTGATGTTTTTTACTTCAGCTGCTGTTAATCTGGTGATGCTGGCAAATAGTCATCTCATAGCACAAAGGCGGCTAATAGGAGTCGACTAAACCCCTCTTTTAAACTGCTGCTTTCCTTTTGATGCATCAAATTTTATATTACTTTCTTTTTCCAAATCTGAACAATTAAAAAAAACATGCTTTCAGTGATATTGCTCACACTTCACGAATGCTAAAATACTACACCGACTCTAATAATGACTGTTGGACAAGCTAATTACAGTGCGGGCGCTGACATGGATTTCTTAAATTAGGTTTTGAGTGACGTGGCGAAAAAAAGCAATGGCGAAAACAGACAAGAGGTTTGAAGCAAATCGGAGAAATGAAATACAAAAACTTATTTAGTCCTTGCTAGCACTTCCTCCCACTACCTGCTATTCATGATCCTTCCTAACTCATTTGGCAGCTCGTGTTGCCCCTCGACTGGCATCTAAAGGCTTTGATGTAGTCGGCAGACGCCGGGCGAGCACCGTGGTAACCTGTGTTTGAGAAGCCTGTGGGCTGCCCTCTCTACATCCCCTCTCTCTTTTCCTATCCTTTTGTGTCTGTCCATCTCTCTCTCTGCCGGTTAATGAGCCATGCAGGACTGCCATCATTCTGTGTAGTCATGTAGAGAGTCAGAGAGAGGGGAGAAAAAGAGAGCTGGAGAGACAGAAAATGGGTGAGACAGTGAAAGAAGAGAGTGGGGACATGATGTTTTCCCTCACCTCCTCCCTAATCAGGCCCGTCTCCCTACCAAACACCACAAGGCAATTAGACCTGACAGTACTCCGACTCCCACAATCCCGCCAGGACTACACGTTCAAACACTCAAATAAACACAAGGGGGGGAAATGCCTGAAAACCGGCACAACTTCAAGAAAACAGAGCTCCTGATAGCAGAGAAGCCAACGCTGAGGTAAAATCTCAAAACTAGAAAGACAGACGGAACAAAAAAGAATAAAATCTCGGCGTCCCATCGCGCACGGCCAGATGTTTTGCAGGGAAAGTGGTCATGACTGTGTGGGGTGTGCACAAGCAGTCTGCAATCCCCAGAGGATGCCTTTGGAATAGTAGGATGATAACAAATACAGTTGAGTCTGCTTGCATGAACAGTGAGCTAATTGGGATAATTAGTTTGTTACCTCTCTCGTTATTGCATTTTAATGTGGATTCCAAATAATCAGTAGGGGAGGAGTGGGATGCTGTATGTATGTTTACGTGTGTCTATTCACTTGGGTTGCATACATTTAGACGTTTATATATCGGGCAATTAGCTGACACTCATACTCGCAGTGGAGTGAGCACAGAAGGTTGCAGGAACTTTGTGATTGTTATGGAGGAAACACAGAACCCGCTACACAAAGTGCTCACAGTATTTAATATCACTAATCTGTGGGTGTGTTGAATGCTTTCCAAGAGTCTTTTTGCACAGCAATTTGCATTTTCTGTGCCGAAATTTTCGCCCGTTCTGGTGAAAAATATCTACTTCTATGTCAGTTAATGATTTTCTGCATTTTCCGGGATGCCTTTCAACAACTTCCAGAGAAGGGACAAACTTGTTGCATTCGACTGAGGGTTAAATGTGTAGGCGGGGAGAGCGATAGCGATGTTAAAAAGCGAGAGAACATTTTTCCAGTCACTGTACTTTTGGAAAAATGCAACATGTTGCGGTTGAATTGAATCATGAGGGAGAGATTGGTAACTCTCCCTCGCAGTGATGGCTAAACATCAGTTGGAAATGATGGGTTTTAAGGGACATTTCTGCTCTTTAATTCAAAGGGAAAAGGTATCTGAAACATATTTTTGATGTCCAGGAAATATCTCAACATGAGATGACAACTGTCTACGTACATCACCTCACAGAAAAATGGACCCAGGACAGTTTTCACTAACCTAAACGTCGCTCTGCCACCCATACGTTTTGCACCAAAAGCTTCATGTATGAATCAGATGACAGGCTGAAATCAAATGAAGCGCAGAGAGACGAGCATGTGTCCGGCTGATGATAGCGAAGCCGTGCGTCACCGACGAATCTCCCTATCTCCACTCTTGAAGGAGCCATTTCAACCCTCGCACATCAATAGCCGACTCTCCAGAGCAAAGCACAGCAATAATTCCTGATAAATCATTCCCTCACGGAGCCACTTGCTGCGTTCAAACGCACCCGTGACCTTCAGCTCTGCCTCTTTTTACATCATATAGCCTGGGAATATAAAAGCTTATTAGCTCAGAACATTGTTGATACGTTTGTTCGAAGGCAATGCACTAATGAGGCGTTGCACGCATGCGGGCAGCCGCCGTCTATCCTTTTGGAGATATTTTTTCCCTGCCAGAGGAGCATAATACACCGCTAATGGCATCTCCTTCACGAATGGGCAAATAAAAAGAGAGATGAAGTACAATATTGCTTTACCATATCAAAGGAAATGGCATCCGTGGATTGTGCGACTGTCTGTTGGCACGTTGATGGGCGAGCAGGAGGGTGGACTTCTATAGACACGTGATGGACGAGACATATGAAGAGGCTGCCAGAGAGAGATGGAGACAAACAGTGAATTGGACGGTGAATCCACACAGAAAGACAAATAAACAGAACAAAAAACAATAAGTGGGAGCTGAACAAACAGACAAAATGACATTACATATAGATAATGTAAGCATGTAAGCAGGGAAATGAACAAAACAAAACAGATCTTTTCAGTCATTTTCATTGTGCTTTATGTTGTTTGTGTTTCCTGCTGAATGTTTCAAATACTTACACACACAAACTCAATGTTGATGCACTCAGGAGCAGTGCAACTTCGTTCTAACAGGTCATGTTCGAGCAACTTGCTCACAGCAGCTGTAAAAAGAGGAGAGACCTAGTTTACAGCCTTTAGATCTGGATTTTTCTTCCTCTTTTGGGCCTTTGAAGCTGTTTGAGGTGCTGTTTCTCTTATTACTCCTCTACAATCAAACTTAAAGTTAAGCAAGATGTATAAGACAGAGCACATATCAGTGATATCAGTCTTTGTGAAGCTTTTGTTAAAAAATTTCCTGTTTTTTTTAAGTTCCTATACATGAACTAAACATTGTTTTATTTGTGTGAATATTTTCAGACTACCTCTTCTGTTAAATATTAAAAACGTTTGTTTGCCTTTGATATTGAAGTTTGAGCAGGTAAAAGCAAGACCAAAAATGAATCTAGTTGACTGAAAAGCTCTCATTCTTAGCAAAGACCCAAAATCTAAACTGTTGGGGACGGCTACCTCTTCCTCCCTTCGACAGATTAATGCCTTTCTGATTGTTAAACATGAGTGAAAAACGGCGGGTTTTGAAATCGTCCTTGCTGTTTAATTCAAAGGGTGATGAGATCTAAACCCGAATGAAAAACATTCCTTTCTCTGTGTCTGGCTCGTGGTCGTTTAGTTTGAAAATGTCATGCAGTTCTCCCCACAAGGTTGAGACACTTTTGCACTGAATTCAGTTATTTGTACCAACTTGTTCCTTGTAAATGGAGCGAAGGTTCAGCAAGCATGCACTAAAAAGTCGAACCTTTATGGTGCTGCCTTTTGTTCTGTCAAAGCACAGGTGCTGACGAAAGTATTTGTTGTCAGGTCTCCCAGGATATACATGTCCCAAGTTGCAGTTTCCTATAACCGACCACAGATTCTCAAATCTGCCATGCTCAACAACACTTTACCTACTTGTCTGCTAACAGGGTGGGACCTCACCTCCTGGGACTAAAATGCTTACATTCAATACCAGAGGGAATTCACTCCAGTGTTACGGTTTCTTCTGATCACTGGTCTCCTTTCACAACAATCTCATCATACCCTGCATGACATTGGACTGATGGCATCCCCAGCAATCAATAGAGAAAACAGCAGTCCCTTTTTTGTGACTGGCTGTCCCTCTCTTTTGCAAGATTTTATAAATTCACTTCCCGTCAGAGCCTCCTGCTTGTACGACTTATTTTTGCTGAAGGCCCCCAGAGGACGGAAGTCTTTGCCTCTCTGCAGAGACGTCGGGAGACTCTCACTCAAGGGCCGCCTCCGAGGGGGGAACAGTTTTGACTGTGTTCTGGCAGCAAGTGCTCTGAGGGGAAAAATGTCTGTAAAGACCCACATAATTAAAGGGGGGAGTGAGAGGTAAAGTCAAACCCTGGTTTGGCTATGAACCAACTCAAGCTTGAATGCAGCATCACTTTTTGATGCAACTCATCAATGGATGAAGACCGCAAACATGCTAAGTCTGTTTTAATGTATTCAGTTTATTTGGGGTGAGGTGAGGACATGCATGGGTGAAAAAAAGGGTCTGAATGAAAGCAAAATACATGGCTTAATCATTTCCCAAATGGTTTGAAACTGAGTTCATGCTCCTCAGCAAATTCGTCAAAAAAGCTAACATCCTACTGAACATCTTGAAGGTAAATTGCATTATGGAAACACACTGTTAAAGGGACACACTGAAAGTTTTTCACATTTATCCATCAGAAGAATTCTCCTACTCAGCCTTAAATCCTCTGTTTGGTAGAGCCTTGTTTGAACAGGAAGAGGAAGTGCTAATGTACGCAGAGTAGGCCGAAACACTTAGCAGAAATATTTGCAGTTCCCATCAGAGAGTATTAGCTTTTTTAGCTAACTATTTTGGTATAAATTTACTGTCTGTAGTTGACTCTCACCGCTCTGATCAACCTCATTTTCAGACCTAACTGGAAGCTATTAGACAAAAAGTCACTGTAGCTGCCCAGCATCAAATGACAGACTGACAAATAACAACCTAGCTGGTGAATGCATCAACGCCTTAGCAGCTAACCACCTAGATATTTCCTTCAGGAGCCAAATGAAAAGTGAATACTGGCAATATTCATGTTTTGACACTAAAAGGACCTGTAAGTATTGTTAATGCTGCTCTGTGTTCTGACTCACAACCGCTTGCTAACACATTAGTGGTAACATGGCAAGCTAGCTGCTCTGCGTTGAACAACAGACCGACAAACTTAGCTAGCTCTTTAAGCACAGGGGTGCATTAAGCAGCTAACGAGCCAGATATTTCTTTCAGGAGCCAAATAAAAATTGAATGCTGGAATTTTCATGGGATGGATACAAATGGGATTTCAAATAACTGCTAACGCTCATCTGTAATCAGCAAAACAACTGTTTGCTAGCATTTTAGCCACAATGGCTTTATAGGGACAACAACGTGTTATGTTTAAAGCTTGTTGTGGTGCCCCCAAGTGGCCAAAAAATCATGTACAACTGCTTTTGACAAAGTTTTTGCTGACAGATATTCTGTTTTCTAATAACAAGCTAAAGCTAATGAGGTTCAAGATAAGCAGGTCACCCAAAATTACATGGAAGTGGATATTAGTGCATTCCAGTAGGCCTGTGATGGACTTTGATTTTTAAAATCTAATTTATTTCACTTTATGCCACAATAAAGAGACATAATACACATTCACAGCTGCTCCAAACGTCTTATGGACAGATTTCAGAGAGAAAACCTGCAGTTTAGTCCAAACTGCAATACAAGACGTAAATTCCCTCAGCGACTCGTCTTCCATCCCACCTCCAAAGGCAGCTAAACACATCCACTCATACAATGCACACACTCTCACAAGCACACACCTTGTATTGTCTTCAGCTATGCTCAATTATTAATGGATAAACAAAGAGCCGTGAACTGTGATGGGCTGTCGGCAGATATTTTCCCCTCTCATATCTTGGAGGCCCAGGAAACGTACACAAGAGCTGGCACTGTAAAGAGGGAGGAGAAGCTTAAGGTCAAACTCACTCACAGCTCGGGATGTTCTCATGCACACACACGCAAACACAAGCCTGCACGCACTGCCAGATGTGCATGGATGTATTCACAAACAGATACAAATAAACTGAAGATCTGCAAGGAGTACAGATAGTCTAAAAATGTCAGAGGGAAGCTGCATGTGCATGTGTGTGCAGGGGAAAGTGTGTGTGCGTCTCAGAGAGAAGTGGAGCAGATAGCTCATTTCCTCTCCTGAGACGGTTAGCTGCCATCTCTCAGGAGGTTGGCTAGCCATGTGAAGAGTGTGTGGATGTGTTTTTGAGGGTGTGTGTGTGTGTGTGTGTGTGAGTTTGCAGACAACAGTCTCCTGCCTGAGCGAGGATGATGTAAGGGCCGTTCATACACTGAACAATTCATCAAAAGGTTTGCAGGTAAATAACACAAGAACTTTTAAATGGCTCGGATTGCTCCAGCAGATGCGATGAAGCTACACTCCTGCAGCGTCTCTCCATCTCTGCTTTCTGTTTATTGTTGTGGTTGTTTGTAATTTAAGGAAAATGCTGCTTTGTTGATATCACTGCATCTCTGCATTAACTGGGAAATGACTCAAATGAGCCATGATGTCATTCCATCCTCTCTGTTTGCAACGCGGTCTCTGACTCAACCGTCTGTCTCTCGGTGTGTTTGTCTGTCTGTCCTTCCTTCTGCTTCTTTTAACCTCAAATCCAATTTGTAAAGCAGAAGGGGACATTTTCAAGTGACCACATCCAGGTTTATGTGTTTTTACAGTCAAATGATTTTGCAGTTGTGATGCATGAATTCATAAGTAGAAACATGCATCTTCTTCATTTATCCAGAGGCAAGTTTTCTTTTTCTGGACTTCTCTTTGTCTGTTATTGATCTTATCTTATCTATGCTGTGTCCACATAAAAGAAGAGGAGCAAAACTGTCATGTTTAACATGCAAGTGTTCAAGTCACTTAACTGTCTAAAGGATTGTACCGCTGTTTCTACTGTCCTTCGTCAACACTGACCACATAGGTTACATAAACCCAACCTATTTTTCCCAAAATAGCTTCATCTATAAAATATCACGCTTGTTTACTTCTTCCATATTTAATAATCGTTACAGAAAGTCCCATAAAATGTGTGACAAAGTTAGTAAGAAGAACGTCTGTGTCAAAATCCTTCTTCACACTAATATTACAGCTAGGAAGGCAGCACTTGTAAGGAACTATTTTTCCAGGTGTAATAACTTCCGTCTCAACATCTCCTGGCTCCCTTCTCTCTCTCTCGCAGCGATTTTTGACCAAATAAACACAGACATTCTCTTTAGAATGGTGAATTACCTAAACCTAGCAACGTTCATGTGTACTATAGTGTTTCTATACCCTTCAACACGAATGGCAGTGAATGGGCTTTAAAAATGCAGTCTGACATCTACTGAAGTAAACACATGGTCGAATTTTGACATTATTTGTAGAGGACAGGGGTGATCTCTGCTGATGGTGAAAAGACAAAAATAGACTGATATGGTCCTTTAAAATAATTCAAATATAAAGAGAAATTAGCTCAGATAGTTTTCCAGTCTTGAGCTTCAGTTTTTGTTACATTAAACAGACTTAAATTTGAATTCATCAGCTTTAAATTATGAGCTTTCTCTGATTGAGAGAAGCTATACTTTTATAGTTAATTAATACTGACGTGTGAACGTGTTCATCTCCAGTTTGGAAGTTCTGCCCAGTTATGCAACTCATAACTTGTGAATAATTATAAAATTATAAATAACAGAGTCAAACATTTGCAAATGTTTAATCAAAAAATGTCGATAAAGATTTTCAGTATCTGTTAAAAATCTCTATTTTCTTCGATCTAGTGCTGCTGGAAGCATTTTTTTTTTCTTTTTTAAATTTCATGTCAAAAAATTGTTTTGCCTATTTATAGATGAAAATTGCTTTAAAAAAATGCATCAAACGCTGTCAGAGTCAACAATCCAAAACCCAGAGATGATAAATTTACAGTGACGTAGCAACAAAAAAACATTTCCTTTTCAAATTTCCTTGATTAAATATTTAAACAATGAAGCATTTATTGATTAATATTTTGTCTTTTGACACCTTACTCAATTGACCAACTGTTCCAAGAGAGACAAAACCTACACGACTTAGCCAAACATAATTCAGCTGTAAACATGGATGCATAAAAACCGACTCAAAGTGGAGCTGATCAGCATGTTTTCATCGCCCGCGCGCTCTAACATACATGCTCAGTGTGTGCATCACATGCACGCAGAAAGAAAAACACTCCAGTAAGTTCCCCCTCAGCTGTACACACACAAATCCATCAAACTGTGGCGTGCATCTCCGACTTGTTAAGGTACCATTTGTCAGCTGCTCCTGGAGTGGCTGTGTGACTCCGCCACTAATTGCCACTGGTGCTAAATTTAGTAGGGGAGATATGAGTCCTTTTGATCATAAGCACTGAATCTTAAAAAAAAAAAAAAATGTGCTCAGCCTCGCAGGCAAGTTTACCCGCCTCTCCCTGCGCTCTCCCCCATCTTCCTGTCACTGGGGAATAGGTGAACTATTCCATATGTCAGCCTTGTCAATCAGTGGCAGAAATATGGGAAGTGCTCCCTCTCTCTCCCACTCCCCCCCCCTCCTCTCCTCTCTCTCTCTCTCTCTCTCTCTCTCTCTCTCTCTCTCTCT
>JAPZDX010000017.1:6791737-6801996 GCA_029783625.1 Naso annulatus | reverse complement strand
GCTTGTGCGCGCGTGTTCAGCTAAACGTTAACATCGGCGGTTACGCCAGAATCTGTAGGTCTCATTTGCATCGCCCAACGCGTCGTAATGATGTTACCCGTGCTACGGAACGTACTGTAACGTTTCTTTTTATAGATCCCTCCGTGCTTTTTGCTCTCATAATGAGAGAAAAAGGTCAGTGTCTGGCGAGGGGCAGGAGGGGGGAAAGGAGATGGTATTAAGCCAGCTCCTCCGTTTCTTTACAGTTCTCCAAGTTCACCAACTCCAGCAAATGAGCATGTACAACAAGCCAAGGGGGCTTTTATTGCAAATCTAATTCATTTCTCTAGACAACTGTGAAATTTGCCATTGACATTAGTCATTACCACAAGGCTAACGAAAAGATGATCTCAGTTAATAAATGATCCCTAACAAGGAGCTCTCTCCCTCTCTCTCCCATTGTGTTAATGGCAGGGGCAGCTGTTAACGGCACGCAGTTACAGAACAACACTGCTAACGCCGACTCTGGCTCCACTTCCCTCTCAGTCCGTCTGCTTTCATTTGGCTGCTGGATGCCCCCTTCTTTCTTTCCCCTCCCTCCCCGCATCATCATCACCCTGCGGATCCTGCATTATGCAGTGGCATCATTAGAGCCTAGATTTCAGTCGCTTCCGGCGCGGTTTCTGGATTGCGGCCGCGGCGCTTCCGGATGCTGGCCGCCTCGGATTCCAAGACAAGGAAGAGGAAGAGGAAGCCGTTGGGAGCAGATGTGAGTGACAGCAGCTCTGAGGAATAGAGAGAAAAGGAGACAGAAAGGGAGATCGCAGTGATTGGGAAGGGGGGGAGAAAAATGGCTAATCATCTGGAAGCGAGTCTGACCCTCCAGCTGGCCTTGGCCATCATTGATACTAAACAATAAGGAAGCTGTTCTAAGCACTGTGGGTAAGGGTCAAGCCACACACAGCAACAGAGCATTCACAGCCTCAGCCTTGAACAATATATGCAATCTGAGGAAGCAGGTCACTTCTGAGAGACAAAGAAGAAGGTTGCCAACTGTAATCAAGCACTTTTGTTCCTGTCAATTCACATAATTTGAAAATAAAACCCATCAGAGCTCTGCTGCTTTATTTCTAGCCTGTAATAATTGTTTCCCCGAAAAGTGAAATCCATTAATAGGGCGCCGAGGCATCAGCGTTTGTCTATATTTTCTCATCGGAGGAAAATGGAATTGTTCAAATTGTGTTTGCAAGAGAGGGGTCCCCACCACGTCTAGTGTGGGAAGCACATAATGCGATATTCACATTTTTCCCTACTTGGAGTTCCAATTTATTGAAGTAACCGAGCAGAAAATGCACTGACAGCTGTAGCACTTCATTGCGAATTAGTATATACATTCTACACCCTGCGAGAAAAAGCCCCGCGCCTCATTGTATTTCTGTAATTGCCGCAGCTCGGAGAAAACGAAAGGGGCAACGGCGAGTTGAGCAATTACAAGCTAAAAGATGACAGGGTATACTTTTAGCTTCAGATCCTGCCTGAAGCTCGGGATGAAAGTTGGGAGGAGGAATCGTCAGTGAGGTCTGCTGGTGGCACGAGTGAGAGAGAGAGAGCAGGTGTTAAACTAATGAAATGCAAATAGTTATTGGTCATCGTCGCTGCTCATCAGTGATGTCACTGCTGAGGACAGTTGGAGGTTGTAAAACAATCATTAAATACTAGCTGCTGTATGACCAGATGTTTTGTTTTTCACTGACAGCCAATCAGATTGAGAGTAAAAGTCTGTTTTCAGGAAGAAAGAAGCGTCCTGATGTCTTCATTCAATGTGAAAACGATCTACAACCACAACCAGAGTGCAGACTTTATCTCTCTCTGTGAAGCGAAGGGTTTCTCCTAATCACTTGCTCATGGTCGATGTTTTTCAGGTGGACTCGATCGTCTTACTCTCATTTTCACAGTGGTTTTGTATCCATGTGTTTCTGCTGCAAGACATCAAACAAGGCCCTGTTGTGGTGACGAATGCATGATTTGATTTGTGCCAAGATCCTCCGAACGTGAACCAACTTCAGACTGCAGGAAAACAAGACGCCGTCTACTTGCAAAGGAGGAAGACCAAGTTTCATGTAGGCTATTTAAGTAGGAGGTAGTATTTTTAAACTGCATGACAAAGCTGACTAATTAAAGTGAAATGCCCTATTTTTTTCGATAAAACTTCATTTGGAAGAAAACAGCACTCAGAAGTTTTTTTCGAAGCGTTGATTTTTTGGGATATGTTCATTAAAAATACTTGCAATTAAAACAAATTGACTGAGGTGATGGAAAGATCGTGGTCGTAGTTTAAAGCAATGCTTCGCTAAAGTACGGCCTTGACTGTCCACAAGAAGCAATCAATCGAATAAACGCTTTGCAAAAAGTGAAATTTAAATGTTTGAAAGTCGGTGCAGAATATTTAACTTAATGAAAAATGTCACATTGAGAGGAACTTTCAGCTGTGAGTTTCCAACAAAGGTGATAATGAGAGCTGAAGCACTAATCTCGTTGTGCAGTTAAAGGCTCTGAATCAGCATTTTCTTAAAAATCCGAGCATTGACCGTCTTTGAAAATCCTCAAGAATGACAGATAATAGTAACCTCGTTTACTTAAAGTCGGGGTAGGCAGTTTGTTTTTGGTGTCATTCGGTAAAAACTCCATAATGATCTTTTGGAATGTCGTAAATCAGGCAGTCTGAAAGGATTTCCTCCCCTCTCCTTGGCTCTGTATTAAGACCGTGACGGCACTTTTCAGCCAATCACGGGTCATTTCAGAGAGCACGTGTTCCTATTGGCTGCTCTACACTGCGCTTCTCAGCAACAGATGACATTTCCACAAGCTGATTGGCTGTTGAAACCAGTGGCAGGCCTTACATTCAGTGTCAGCAGGTGGCGCTGTCCGCTGGCTTGAGTTGCAACTTTCCCTTCAACCATTTCTTCTCGTCCTAAATCTTTGGTGTAAGGTGGCGTTAAAAGACAGAGAGACAACAAATGAGATATAACGCTTGCAGGAGCACAAAGAGGGAGGGGCTGTGCAGCCGAGTTACTTCCTCAGGAGCCTCATGCTACTGGCTAGCTTCAAGCTAACCTCTGGATACGAGCTTCGTCAAGGCAGCTTGAAAGGACAGAGAAATGTGCACTTGACCACATGTATACAGTTACATGAGAGTGACTAAAACACACTCTCCTTTGATTGTTTCCATCAGTCTACTCTCCTACTTCTGTCTTCACAAAGACTTACAGGAAAGTGGAGGCGAGAGGTCTCAGCCTGATCTGATCCCAGAGCTGCAGGTGTTTGGGGGGGATTTCAGCGAGCTCCCCTGATGGCTCCTTTCATGATTCCAGGTGACTCTTGCAGTTCTGTTGCTCTCTTGCAGTGTGTGAAGAAACAGGGTGGAGAACATGGTGTTCTCCCAGTCTTGTGTATTTGTCGAGCTGATGCCCTGCTTGGTGTGCAGAGCTGCTGAACTGTGCAGCGCCCGGGGCAGCCAGAATAAAGAAGGCCTGGCCCTGTACGAACCGGCCGGCCGGCCGTGTGTGCAGGTGAACTGCCCAAGGCCTTTGTGGACTGCACGGAGAATTGATGTCAAACGAGAGTGACTTCAGAGGTTAGTCAGGTGCATGAAAAATGTATCGAGATGTATTCCAGCTTGAGTCAGACTGTCTTTGAAATCCTTTTCTCTGGTGATTGATGGATTGATTTAGACTCTCTAACTGGAACCAACTGAACTGTGCCATGTGAAAAAAAAACCATCCAGCAGGCACTCCCTGTGCAGAATCGGCCAAATACAAACAAAATGACAACAATCAAGCTTTTCTATTTGCAGTATTGTTTCATCAGATAAGGCGATGAGCATTTTATTTGCCGCTCCTCTTCTTGCGGAGAGCTGGAAGTGCAGCCGAATTTTGTTTCTGTTGCATTTGCGTGGCGGTGGAAGCAGCCCTGGGGATGCTAACAAAGAGATGGAGAGTACTTAGGATGTAAAATGCACAAAGCTGCAATGTAAACACTTGTCTTCCTTCATATTAGATTTTCCATCATCTTCATTGCTCCTTCTTTTGCGAGGGGCACATCTCACACTCCGGCATTTCCATTTGCGCCGCCGCCGCTCCAAAGTACATGTTCATTTATTGCTGTTATTACTTTGTCATGTTGGATAAATTGATAACATGACATAACTTGTTTGCTGCCTTGTTGCGCCGGCAGTCTGATTATGAGGTCAAGTGCGTTAACAAATGACAAATGCGGGAGATGAGAGAGTTGCCATCCATTCATTTCAAGTCCTTTTCCACTCCTAAAATTAAGGATATTGCTCTGCCAGGAGGGAAGCAGAGCTCATGTTTCTCTTTTAAGAGCAAATTCATTCTTTCAAATAAATTCTTGGTAAGTGGAGTAAGAGAAAAAAAGAGCGGATGAAGAGTTTTATCAGCATAAAGAAGATTTAATGATCTGGTTCTCAGATCCGATGTGAGATAATGTTCTTTTGTCATTTTGGACAAGCTCAAGAAGAAAGATGTCAGGAAATGTAGATGCAAAAGAAGCCCAGCAGGTCAGACAAATTGCTGGCGTGTTTGGGAAAATCGTGAGTTAAAATCTGGCTTCTAGATTCATCCTAATGATGGTCAAATTTGGAGGGAATTGGCAGTGATTAAGAGCAGGATGGAGCGAAGAGAAAATCCCTGTCAAGGTCACCGAGGGCTCGTTATGGAGGTTGCTAAGATACAGTCTGTGACAGGCTGAGAAATTTAATGTGTGACCCCTGAAAACTGCAACATACCTCGCGGTCTTAATTTACAGCGGACTGCTAAAGCAGAAAACAGAAAATCTGGTTGCATCCATGACCGCGAGAATCTTTTTTTGGCAACACTTGCTGCAGCTGATATATTTTATTTGTATTCCATTAAACACTGAGAGGTGCCCAATTTGAAATGACCTCTTTCATACAGTGGCAATAAATGGTGTAAAGAAAGGCTGTGGAAACACTCAGTAAAGCACTTAAATGGCTGTGAACGATGCACGGGCCGTGCAGGCCGTACCTTCAGGGTGCAAACATATCTGCAGCCCCTCAGGGGACGACCATACTGTCAAAGCATCCCCATTATGTATTATCACAAAGTCAGACAGCGAAATCTTCAAAACCAGTGTCTGTGATGGGCTAAGAAAGAGCTGACAAGAGAGTGCGAGCCACCCTTCCTCCCCACCCCATCCGAGTCACTTTGAAAACTCAGCGGATCCACCTTTTAACAATCCTATGGGGATGAATCAACCTTGCGCTCCTATCTAAGACGGTACAACCAGCACACCTAGAATTACAATAGAAGCACATCAAGGGACGGCCAAGCCTGACTGACAAGCGCTTTCCCCTTCATAAAAGCGCCAGGCTGCCTTCATTTGCATGGCGGGGGTTTGGACTGGCGGAGGGAGTTAATCAGGGCTTTCCATGGTGCCATGCGGGGGCTCCCATCCGCGCCCCCTCTAACCGAGGCACCCTTCCCCTTGAGGGCCGCCGGTGAAATCCTCTTAGCTGCAGCGGGCTAAAAGAGGAGTTTGTGCCCAGCTCGCCTCGGGGACAAGGAGGGGCACAGGGCCGGTCGTCTCCGACGGGACTGACCTCCCTTCCGCCGCCTGGCACCTCCCATTAAAACCACTTTAATTACACAGAGATGACTCCTCTGCTCCCTCCTTCCTCTGACTCACACTCCCCCTCCGCCCTCCCCTCGCCCATCTCTCCCTCTCCACAGGGGAGCACTCCTCGTCTCCTCTCCATTAAGACTGAGAGAGTGAAGGGAGAGGAGCCTGCAGAGACGACCACTTCCACACATGCAGCAGGGAGCAAATACCATTTTCAGCTTCAAATGTCTTTTCACAGATCGGCTTTATTTATTTCTTTTTCTCCCAATTCCTCTCCAAAAGACAAATTAAAAATGATGCATGTGTTTGAGCATGTTTGCTTACATGCTTTTAAGAAATTTGGACAAACTTTTGGGCGAACTGGAGTGTATAAGCACGATGTTTCAGATCGGATGTCAAAGTAAAACACCACCAAAATACTAACTAAAGATAAGAAAGGAGAGTTTGTCGTGTTTTCTTCTTCCTTTCTGTCTTTCAGCCTCAAAAAGCAGCACAAGACTTGATTTTCTTCTTATTGCCTGGAACAAATGAGGTGATTACATTGGCATTGTCGTCCACTTTCCCATCGTGCACGTCCATGACGAGCCTCGATTACACTCCGGTGATACCTGAGCTCAGCAGCCGCTTTCTTTCCCCCCGCTAACAACCAACTGTTATCAGTTAATTCCACCGAGGGACGCTTGATTTATGTTTCCTTGGATAATAAAGTACAGTATCTCTAACATGTGTAAAGTGTTCCCCAAGCGCCACCTCTGTCTCCTTGATTAATGCCGATTTAATTAAGCTGCGCGCTAATTAAGCAATAAATAATGACAAGGTGTGCATTTCTGCAGAGATGATAGCAAACCTTCGGTGGAGCGATACCCCGGAGAAGTTGCCCAATCAGATCGTTTCTTTGGACAACAATGGAGGGAGATTAAATGCATGCGGCAGACATGTTTGACCATTGTTATGCAGTGCATTAAACATGTGTGATAATTATCACAATGTGTATTTGCCCTGAATGCACTGAGAATGATAATTAATAGAGAAATAATCGCCCGGCTATCAGGAAACACGCAAAGAGGGAATTGTGCAGCTTTGCATCATCATAGCTGATTGAAATTTGATTTTTTGGGAAGAACTTAACTGCAACTTTCAACACAACTATCTCAGCAGTAATCGCACTTCATGACCTATATTATAAATAAATGGATATTACAAAGAGAAGGATGCAGTCCTCAACGAGGGGACATCTGACAGAGCCATTAATCAAATCCCACCCCACTGTCCCAAACTCCACAACCTGAGCCCCACGGCGAAAAATACCAATTTCCTCCTGGTTGGCGTCAGCAGCAAAGGCAGCGCTCCTCGAGCAGCGAGTCAGCTCCTCGCCAACATCCGCCCGCCACTTTTCTGATCATCCGGTCATACACGCCCATTTGCTGCAAATATGCCCCCTCCTCCGTGTCAAATGTCTCCGCGTACGGACTCCTGATATGTGTATGAGAAGAGCGTTATTTACACTGATTAATGGTCCCCGGCTTTGGCGAGGTGTAAGCCGCCCGCGTCCAGACGGCAGTGACAAATAAATCTATCAATCATAAGAGGGATTTTCTAATCCCAGAGCCATCAGACAGAGTTGCAACCTAAACACTTTGTCACGGAGCGAGCGGCCACAGTTTGCTGTAAACACACACTTAGCGTATAGTTAACACAGCACTTTGAGCGGCAGAGCGGCCTCACATACAGAAGTCAGATTCAGAGGGGTGCTGGAGTAAGACAGGGAGCTTTGTTTAGTTGCTCTGTTTGTGAACACTGAAAAAGACAAAACAGTTTAAAAAGAAATCCAAATTCAATGTGCTTTTAAAATGTTTAAGAACTTTTAACCGCTTATGTTTTAAAAAGTCATGCAAAGTGAAGTTTATCAGCTTTTCACTGGTGTCCACATGTTTTGCTGTTTGCAAAGATTATCTGCATTTTGCTGCAATTTATATTTAGAATATTTTTGCTTTTGTGCAGATGCGTTTCACCATTTTTCACCAGTTTTCACTTTTTATTTAAACTCTGAACTTGGAAACACCTACATGGTAAATATTAGATGTGAAGAAAACAGGATACGCCTGTTTTTCACTATAAACTCATTTGATAATGTTATGATAAATGGTTGATACCTGCATAGGTAAAGTTTGCTGTAAATAAAAGTTCACTTGTAAGACTGAAACATCCAAGTGCGTCTTTCTAAATTTAAGACTTGATGCTTCATTCTTAGACACAACAAATGTAAAATTACGACTTTAAATGGAGTGGGCTGAAACTTAAGGTTCTCCTGAATCGAATGATGTATGGCACTTGATGCTGTGACCGCTAGAATAGGTTAGAAAAACAAAATAAATACAGGAGAATCATGCAGCACTTTAATATTAAGTGTTTAAGCATAATGAGCTGCATTTATGGTCAGTGGTTTAACAAAAGGAACAAAAGTTCAGGTTTACAGCAGCTGGACGACCTCGTTTGTCAGTAGAAAACAATGTGAGGAACTTTGAACACTGACTGTGGAGAAACACTTAGAAAACAACAACTTTCAAATGACAAACATCAAAATAATTTGAGTGTGCAAAAGCAAAAACGTATTTCATTGATTCTCTATAAATGTTAGAGGCTCTGACAAGATAAACGTCTTCATCGGCACATTCCAGCAGCCTATAGCTCCATTTAACTCAAAAGAGACGAGTTTAGGTATGTCGCGCGACGCTAAGTAGAGACATCAGTCGGCATCTCGAGTCCTCATGGGTCCATCAGCTCCAGTGTAACAGCATGGCAGTGTATCGCAGAACAAGCCCCTGGTTGCTCTCAACCATCTGTGACTGAAAACAAAGACTGTGATCACATTAAAACGCCATAGAGGGAAGGGAAAATGTATCAAACCGCAGCGCTTTCCATAATCTGCTCACAGGTCTCGGCCATTAGACAAATACAGGGCCAATTCAATAAACCCACAACTGCCATTTAATTAAACATTTGGCAGCCAAAATTCAATTAGGCAATAATAGCTAATTTCCAGAGATGGCTAATATGTTAGACACAGATAGGAAACTGGGGCTTCATATCCTGTGTCAATTCCAATTATTCAGCGCTCTCCTTTAAAGCTGCTTCGGCAGATTATGCAACAACTATTTCCAAAACAGTGACCGTGTGCATCCCTCAGGTGGCACGAGGCAATCTTATTATTTTTTCCTCCTTCCAAGAATGCAAATTAATAGTTGTCACCTAGCCGCAGTCGTCGTGGAGATGCCCGCGCTGCCATTCAGTCCCACATGGAAGTCAAAGTAAGTAATGCTAAGGGAAACCTAATAAGATCTTGCAGGAGGGGGAAAAATGATGATTATCTTTAATCACTAACCTGCCTCTAGTGGCGCCACCACATTATCCAGCACCTTCATTCCTTATAAAAATATCTATCACACACAATACTGGGGCGATGAAAAGAAGCGGCGGCGGCGATGGGAGTGGAATGCCAATGGCCTCATTACTTGTCATAGCACATTGTAACTGGAAATTGCTTCTTTCAGGTTTTGTTTGCTCAGGCAATTACAATAAACTCTCGGCTTGACACGTTGTTTGCACAGATGTAGGACATTAATAAACATGAGCTCTAATCTGAATTATTGAACTGCTCGCCATAATTCTGACAATGGATTTGGAGCCCCTGACGGATGGAGGGACAGGAGGAGAGGGGACGGCCGGGATCCCCTCGATATTGCCCCTCCGCGTGGCCTTATCACCTGAGAAATCCTCTAATTGAATGTGGGAGCGCGTGGAGCAGCTCTGCAGGTATTCCAAAACTTGCTCCAGCCTCCCCGCCTGCCAGACGCCACCTACCACTGCGACGCACGAGATGCATGAAGCTGACATTTGCTCAGAAAACTGATTATACGAGAAACGAAAGAGAGGAGGAGGTGACGTCTCTGAACAGTGAGAGGGATCAAGAGGAAGGGTTGTGCTTTTATATCTGCGGAATTCTTCAGAATTTCAGAATTCTATTTGGAGTTTTACCTGATGAAGATGAGACAAAGTAAGAAACTTTATTGTCTTTGTAGAGAAATTTGTTTTGGACTCTGTTTGTGCTGCAGAATCACAGAACATAATTATCTTAACACGTGCTTTCATACACATACAAAATTTTATAAAAATCCAGGCATATTGCAGACATGGCGGCTTCTTGAAACATATTAAAGCTGAGGTAGGCAGTTTATTTTTAATGTCACCAGGCAAAAATGACATAATAACCTTTCAGCATTTTATAATTCAAGTGGTCTAAAAGAACCCCAGACCTCTGCACCTCTCCTTGGCTCTGTGATGGGAACTTTTCGAGCCAATCGTGGGTCATTTCAGAGGGCACGTGTTCCTATTGGCTGCTCCACACTGGGCTTCTTAGTGACAAGTGACGTCTCTACAAGATAACTGGCTGTTAAAACAAGTGTGTGCCTCACGTTCTAAAACTGGCCTCTGGTGGCTTGACAGGCTGAGCTGCAGGCGACACCGTCAGCCGGCGTGAGTCGAGCCGGGACGGACCAGTTTACACCGCTGCAACGTTCCAGCAACTGTTTCATCTTGTTGTGAATCTTTGATGCAAAATGGAC
>JAPZDX010000017.1:6641141-6654388 GCA_029783625.1 Naso annulatus | reverse complement strand
ATGTTTATATATTTTTTTTTTTTTTTTTTTTTTTTTTTACTCAGCTCAGTCTCTCACCTCCAGCTAATTCTCACACCCTGCTGATGAATTCCATAGTGCAGCACATCGCCTATAAATCGCATAAGCCAGAGAATATACAGCTGGTACGCACGGTTTTCATGCCTGCTCAGCAAGTTTTGCCTAAAAGCAGGTTGCAAAGGTGAGCGCAGACAGCAAGAAAACACACATCTGAAAATCCGCGCAAATGCTTCGGGGATCTTTTTATCAGTTTGAGTAATTATTCTATTTGTAATCAGGGCTATAGATGCCACAGATGACACTGAATATTTTTAAGCCAACATGCAGAGCTACAACTGACAGCTAGCGCCCAACAGATATTTTGTAGACTTTTTATATGTTTTTAGATTTATTGCATTAAAAGCAGCTTTAGTTTTGTAGTTGCAATGCAGTTGCTACCAGCTTAAAGCTGGGGTAGGCAGTTTAGTTTTGGTGTCATGGGGCAAAAATCCCATAATACCTTTCAGCATATTGTAATTCAGGGGGTCTGAAAGAACACTAGCCTTCTGCACCTCTCCTCGGCTCTGTATTCAGGCTTTAGAAAATGAAGACGGTGACAAACACTTTCCAATGAGTCATTTCGGAGAGTGCTTGTTCTTATTGGCTGTGCCTCTTAGCGACAGGTGATGTTGCTACAAGCTGATTGGCAGTTGAAACAAATGAAGTGCTTCATGTTGTAAAACTGGCCTCTGGTGACTTGACAAGCTGAGTTGCAGGCGACGAGGTCAGCCGGCTTGAGTTGAGCTGAGACGGACCAGTTTACACCGCCGCAACTTTCCCCGCAACTGTTTTGTCTCATTGTGAATCTTTAGTGTAAGTTGGCCACTAAAGAGGGAGCAACAAAAAACAAAATGAAACAGGAAAAACAGGAAGGGGAGAGTGCAGCAGAGTTGCTTTCTTATCCTAGAAATCACATGCTACAGCTAGCTTGATTTCCAGAAGTGGCCTCCCAGCAGCTTTAAATTTTGCTCTTGCATTGCAGTTCCTACCAGCTTAGCAATGCTAGCTATTAGCCACACAGTACATAGATGCCAAAAAATGGTTAAAAGAAGAGATTTATTGGACTTACATTCATCAAGTGGCCAGAGACACAAGTCCAAACATGCTGATGTTGATCTCTTGTGCTTTGCTGTGCAAACAGATGAAAACAAGCAATTGCTGCAAAAGTTTGCCAGACACTTATAATCACATTTGTCATGTCAATGTACTGATATCATAATTGTTACAGTGTGGGATAAGCTTTGAATCAACCCTGACATCTGGATTTGTGAGATATAATGCAATGGAAGCGTACTTTTACATGTCTGATCTTTTAAGTCATGATCCCACTTTTTTTTAAAATCCTGGCTCCACCTGAAATAAACACAAAAGTGTTCAGTGTTTCGCTAAATTGCAAAGCATTTGATGTCAAAGACGAGAGAAGTGGATGAAATGAAACTGAATGAAATAACGCTGCGTTCCGGCCACTTCCTCTCAGTGTCACCCGCGACTCTCCCCCGCCTCTTCGAGAAGCCTCCCCCCTCCTTCTCTCCCTCTTTGTAAACCTCGGTACGCGAACGCAGCGGGCATCACAAGTGTTGCCGCAGCCACCGATGCCGTTATCCTGTCTCCCCTGCTCACCTCGGCGGCGGCGGCTGCTGCTGCTGCTGCTGAGCTGTTTGTTTAGGAATCTGGGCCCGAAAATTGTATTCAATCGACCATGCTCGCTATCAACACGCAATTATCTGGGTTAATCATGTGGAACTGTGGCAAATTCACCTGGGGCTCAGGAACTAATGACATTCGCGTCTGGCCCTGCTTTAGTGAAATGGCCCCAGCACCTGCAGCAGGAACACGGAGATTGCCAAAGAAAATTTGGTCTCATTTCGTCCTCCTCAACTGCGCCCCCCCCCCCCCAATGCCACCCCTCCCCCATCGCCCACTTCCTCCTTTCTGAACGCCGCCACCCTTCCCCCCTTTCCAATCTCTCTGTCTCTCTTCCCATTTCCATCCCACTTTGCCCTTAAATTTGTAAATCTTTCAGGGTCCCTCCTCTGCTCCTCCTCGCTTCTCTCACAACCCTCTTCTCCTGGTGACCCGCCGAGGCAGTCAGGTCGCTCGCGCCCAATCACAACGCCCGCCTTCTCACCTCTTGTTTAATCACCGCATTCCCACCCTCGCTACCTGTGTAACACCTGAACAGCAGACGAAGGAAAGCCAGGAGGTGACACCGAAGACGGAGATGATATCTAACAACGAATTTGTGACTTTGGTTCCGGACAGACTTGTGTTCTCGCTGTATAATTAAGAGAGTGATTGAGTGCAGTCAGCAGGGTGTTGATGCTCTTTCTCTATCACACTTTCCCTTCCTTGCTCTCTTTGTCTTCCTCTCTGTCGCACACACTCAATCATACACAGCGCAGAGTCATTTCCACCAACTTAGAGGAAGTGGAGGAACTCAATGCTCATAATTATACATCAATACAAACATATGTTTCCCAATCACAGATGCCATCCATGTGTGAAATGGGTGTCACACCGTTGGAGGTCTCATTATTTGTGACGTGTGTGTTTGTCTCTCAACACTTTGGCGACCACCCACACCGGTCACAGTGACTATGTAATATACCTCCTCTGCTCATAATCTCTCGCAGGGCTTTTGCATGCCGAGCGTATCGACATCAGATCCTATTTCCAACAGTCCTTGTTTGATACGAGGTGCGAAGCAATCCGTCCGTCCTTTGGGGAATGCGTCGGTCACTGCGGACGGATTCATGATTGCACCGGACAGCAGAAGATGAGCTGTTCCCTCACACCTTACGTGCTCTCTGTTGTCTTTTGCTGGGAAATAAATGAGTTTTGCTGTGGTGTTATCACACAGAGTCACCTCACCGCCGACTACAGTCACACTTTGAGTCGTTGACGGCTTAAAGAGCACTCAGCCTGACTCAAAGGACGTGGACGCCCGAGCTCACCCACTGGGTGACTCCTGCACATTTGCTCCTACTTTAGGACTCAGTCATTGCAATTTTTTAAAGAGACAGCAGCTTGTTGAAGCTAAACCACCTTTTATTTAAAACTTCCAGTGGTGGATGAAGTATTTAAATCCTTTACTTAAGCAAAAGAATAAAAACTTCACTGTAGAGATACAGTGTATGATGAGCAGAGCAGTGAGCGGAGATCACCCCTTTCTTCTACAAATGTTGTTCAAATTCCACCATGTGTTTACTTTAGTAGATGTCAGACTGCATTTTTAAAGCCCATTCACTGCCATTCATGTTGACACCGGGTATAGAAACACTATAGGACAAGCGAAAGTTGTTAGGTATAGATAATTCACCCTTCTAAAGAGAACGTCTGCGTTTATTTGGTCAAAAATCTATGAGCGGGAAAGAAAGAGGAGCCGGGAGCTGTTGAGATGAAAGTTATTACGCCTGGAAAAATAGTTCCTTTACAAGCGCTGCCTTCCTAACTTGAATATTAGCGTGAAGAAGGATTTTGACACAGATGTTCTTTTTTGTTGTTTTCTTTTGTCATTTCCAGCTTGTCTGTAACATTTACTGACTATAAACAACATGTAAACAAACAAAGTATTAAAAGTAAAAGTACTTATGTTGCAGAAAAATGTTCTCTGTTGGTGTTTTACTATTGTGTCTGATGTTTTTGAGTTAATATAACTGCTGAGGATGTTTACGGTTGAGCTAATTTTGACTATTTCAAACTGTTAGGCAGTTTAATCCACAGCCATGTGCATCGTATGTTTGGATGTGAGAATCACAAATCTCTATAAAATCGTACAAAAACGTCTGTTTTCAGATTTGCAGCTAATCCAAGAGAGTTTAATAAGCAAAGGAAGGAGCTTCAAATGCAAAAAATGACAAAATTTGGTGATTTATGATTTTCACTTGACATGAAGGACGTGAAAATTTGAAACCTGAAAAAGTAACTAGTAACTTAACTGTCAGACAAATGTAGTGGAGTGAAAAGTCTGAGATGTAGTGGAAGCTTTAGAGTTGAAGTTCTCACATTTGGTATGTTTAATTTAGGTCGAGATAAATGCAAATTTATTAGCATCTTCACCTTTTACACAATAGTTAATGTGGTGATTTCTTCCTGCATTACTGTGCGCATTTAGACCGAAGATAAGGTGAGTTTTAGAGGCAGGACTGTCGCATACAAAACTTAAATGATAGCCACAAGTGGATGCAAATTAACTGAGATTAATACTTCATACTGAAGCTGCTACTTACTGCCATTTGGAGCCACCAACATACTCGAGTAAATACAGCCGCCTCATTGAGCTTTAAATATCACCGTCTGCACTTGTGTCTAAAATAGATGTTTGCACACAGACGCGTTTTCTGTGCACACAAATATATATTCAGGGCCACGATTGTAGGGCTAATTGAAAAACGTTCACCAAAAATAATCAAATTTAAAGCTTAAGAAAGCATTGGAGCCCACATAAGAAGCAGGGCACACACACACACACACACACAAACACAGGGAGCTCGTCTTGTTGCTCTGGAGTCCGTGACATGGTTTAACAGTCTCACAGGATCCATAAAACGCCCCCGAAGGCTTCATATAATCTCTCCTTTTTTCCCGCTTAATAGGAGATAATACAAGTGCGCACCCTGATGAATCAATATGCAACAGCAGCTTTAGTTTGATAATTAATACCAGTGTCGGAAATAGATTTGTGATTTGGCAGCGCAGGTCTGATATGACTCTGGTCTCCCCTCTCTCTTCCTCTCTCCCTCTCGACAGCCAAAGTCCCCGTTCCACTCTATATCCACATCCCATTGAACTAATCTCATTCCCCCCTTTTTTTTTTCAATAGTGCTAATTCTTTGACTAAAGCCTGTTATCTCATTAAAGGCCCCGCGATGGGATTCGATGGCATCCTGACATCTGTATTCATTCCCCCTCGAAATTAGTCCTGACACAAATTTAATGAAAAAACACTCAGAACAGTGGAGATTAGACGTCATGCCAAGTGTCACAGGAGGGAGGAAGGGGGGGAAAAAAAATCATCTGTTTAGTTTTGGTTACATTTTTGGAAGGGTGGATTAGCGCTGTTCCTTTAGCGCCACTTTTGCCTGCCGGGGTCTGTTGGCCTACCTCTTACTCGCTTGTTTTGACTCTTTTACGCTCAATCCATAAGTCGGATTGAGCTATCGAGGAGTGCGCAGACTTGCCTCATGATGTTTTACGAGTGACTGCGACGTCGGAGCCGTTTTTCAATATCAAAATGCTCTTAAGGTGAGAAATGGCGGGTGAGACAAAGAGGAGCACTCCTGGCCTTCGGTAGATAAACCTGACGAACCCGGAGGATTCATGAGGAGTGGATTCCCTCCATGATCGGCAACCACCTAAGTTCCCACCTCCTCTTCATCTCCCGCTCCTCCCTCAACCCTCCTCCTCCTCCTCCTGCACCATCACCCTCGTCAAAAGCCTGTGTCGGTTGCGGCGCTGATAATTCCCTCTGTTTGAAAAAAAAAAAAAGAGAGAGAGAGAGAGAGAGATGAAAGCGTTCATGGATGAAAGAAACTTGGATTTAATCTTTCTCGCCGTCTTTCGCTCTCTCTTCCAGTACACGGTGTTGATCATTTTCGCGAGGAAAAAAAAAAGGGGGCGAGCGATGGAGGAAGAGGCAGAGGAAGATGAGGGGGAAAAGAGATGGGAAATAGAAACAGGGGTAAGCCCATTTGGAGCCACGAGGCCCAGGTGAGGCGAGGCTGCGAGCTAGTTCAATAGAATCAGTTTACCCTTCCAAATGTACAAACAGTGACCTGATGAGACGGTGGCCTGGAGAGCAGAGGGGCCAAAGATAAAGAAAAGCCATCGTTTCCTCCTGTGCCTCATTTGGCCCCTCTTTGCGATAAGGCCCTCGGGTCTCGGCTATCTGTAGTCACATGGTAAGAGGCCTGTCATAAAGGAGAGATAGAGAGACTACAGAATGGACTGTGAGGAGCCGAGAGGAGGAAGAGGAGGAGTGGATGCAGTTCAGACAGGCTGTGAGATGGATATTAACTCAAAGAATTAAGCGTTCAAATTGAATCCACTCGATGTCAGGCGTTTTTCAGACGTGATCCACGCAGAATCGGGTTCACAAGCGGCAACTTTTAATATCCTGCATATACGTCGCAGCTGCATTCGGCTCAGCTTCAGTGTAAAAACTAAATTATTAACTGAAGCTGCAATAAAAACATCTGCACAGCCGCACTGGAGGTTTGTGATTATGAGCAGCTGCTGGAATAATTGCCTTATGATTATAAAAACTGGTTAGTTCAAGGAGTTTGCAGACTCATCCACAGTTGTTTGTGCCCAGTATGTTACAGTCCAGAAGTTTAAGGTTTCCACATTTTCCTGGATAAGTGATTTGCAGAATTTGCAACCTCCAGCTTTAGCACCGGATGTAAAAACCAATATGGGATTTCTGTGGCCGATGCTGACACCGATATTAGGAGAAAGAAAATTCCAATTTGATATCAGCCTATACCTATAATCGATACCAATACACCTGTGGTATCAGCTGATATATCGGTCAGGTTCTGGTAAAAATGACTGAGGAAAACTGGACTGGTCTCAGCAATCCGACTCTTCATGTTATACCTCAAGCAATCAAAAAAGCTAAATAAATCTGTCCTTACAATATGTCGCTGATCTAACCCAGAATTAATCCACTGAAAACCACACCGTCAGTTTTTCTAGACATACAGTTGTGTGCTTAACAACTGATTTTGTCATAAAATGGCCAATGTTTGACCATTTTCAAATTGTTTCTGGTCTCTGAGATCCAGCGAGCACAGTGCAAGGCCACAGACCTCATTATCCACCACTGGCTGGCCTGAATTTATGAAATGGAAACCTGGCAAAAGACTTGGATAGACAGGAGAGGAGGCTAGGGAAAAGAAAAGGCAGGAGGAGAGGACCTGTCAGCACAGATATGGGAAATGGAATCACCTGTAACTCAGACTGATTTCAATGAAGATAAAGAATAGAGCAAATTACAGGAAAGATCAAGTGAAGAATCCACAGAAGAAAAGACGCTCTTATTCTTTGCCCTCACACCCTGGAAACATACCCTCGTCATAACAGCTTTCATTATGTAACTCTTATTGCTCATTTAGATATTGACCCGCAGTAATTTGGAAACTTTGAAATGTAGACTCGAGGTTACACAACTTCTCGTCTTGTTCCTAAATTTCATTTCTGATACCGCTTCTCCAATCACAGCTTTTAAGGCCACAAAGAATGACACATCTCAGCCCAGCTGCTCACCATCTTTGACTTTTTGTTGAATTGTTGTAAAAGCACATCATCAGCCCGAGGACACCAGCATCCTACCAGGAGGGGTGCGCAGCGGTAGTGGAGGTGTGGGGGTGTTGGATTTTATAGCCCGCAGCTCCCCAGTCCCACTTTGCCAGCCGGGGAGAGGAGAGCCCATATGGCAGCCAAGCGTGGCTCCGGCCAGCTCGGGCTCATATGTATGGAAAACAAGGTCTGGAGAGGGAAGTCACAGGGGGTCATGCTAGTCAGAGAGGCAGCCCGAGGTCCTGGTGCAGGTTAGAAGGTCTTGGTTCAGGAGAAGAGGCTAATTTCTTCTACTTGGCTGAGCAAAGGCCTGAATAATTGCGCCCCCTGGGTCGGCCTCTGGGTAATGTGGAGGTAGAGCAGAGTGTTCCAGCGTGCAGAGCAAACGGGGGGGGAGATTCAGGGAAGGTGGTGGGATCACAGAAAAGCTCGTGTCCAGCTTTTAATGACTGCTCATTATATTTGTTTTTTATATATTATGAAAGTAGAGAAAACTATAACACACCCTTATCTCTATGCAATGTTTGCATAATTCAGTGACATTTTGGTGTACATCAGCCTTATGCTCTTTAAAGTTACATGCAAGCACCGTCCACTGTACTACGCAGCGATCAGCATCGCTCGGAGCACGAAAGATCCAACATGTTTGGATTTCCAAATCACTTAACCTCACTGTAACTATTGAAGTTAACAGATTCAAATTCATGTTTGGAAAAGAGACAACTGACTAAATAGGTTGTGTGTGCTTATGTAAACAAGTTACTTTATTCTGTTTTATACATGTGGTGACTGAAAGCTACAATAATTTTGTAACATTCTGAAAGAAAATGTTGGTATATTGTGGGCCAACTGCAGCAAATAGTTTTTAATTTACACATCCAGCAGAGATTGAGCAACATTAGCATTTATTTAGTGTTAAGTCTCACCGATTAAAGGCTCAATATCAACTCTCTTGTAGCTCTGTTTCGTTCTCCACCAACTCCTGAGGAAAGTTTCTTTCACTTAGAACAGTTAGACTAAAATAAACCACAAACATGAGTTAAAAGACGCTATAAAGCTCCAGAAATGAGCAGGAAACCCGTAAATCACCATGAACAACCTCTTTTAGATTAGGCTAAGCAGTTGACTAACCAATTGTTAATATAAAAAAGGATTATTGCAGCTTTAAGATCGGCCATTTTTTAATTGAATTGCTCAAATCTGAATTTAAAAAACAGTTATTTATTTCTCCATAATGCATAATGCTAACAGAGGCTAAAGACATACGTCACAGGCAAAAGTTAGCATCCTCATGTGGTCGGTGTAGCCTAGAGGACACGGGACTCGACAAACAGCAATATTCTTGAAATGCATTGTAACGTTCAACAACTTAAATATTATTTTTCATCATTACCCACCAAGCTAATAGTTAATATGCTAACTCTTGGCCTAGCATGTTTTATCCCAAGCTAGCAGGACATTAGCTTGATAGGTTTAATCCATGAGTTTGTTGCTAACATTCTTCAGGGTTTAAATCTTGTGAAATCAAGGGTCGGCTATATGATGCATACATACGATACATAGGCCTAGTGATACATGATACATACACATAGCATAGCACGGCATATTTGCGTACTGTAACATAGCGTGCAACTACTTAGCCCTCACATAAATTAGCCTACAAACTTTTAGGCCAGTTATCTAATGATATGCTAATTTTCTGTCTCACAATTAGCATCTTAGGCTAGCTGGAGATGCTAATTGCAGCTTCCACTTGTGTTCTTGTGTTGTTGGTGTTAAATAAACATTCAACTTTATTGGAAAATGTCTCCAAAAGGTATAAAAGAGATGAGTTTGCATGTTGCCTCTTCTGACATCTTCGTTGCCCCTGCAGTAATTGCTAAGGACAGCGCTATCTACTGTGGACAAAGACCCAGTGTGATGATGTGATGTAGAGGACCACTTGCAGTGCCGGAGACTGTGTATATATCGAGCGTGTGTGAGTTCAAGGCTGACAGCGACAACAGCACCACATCCACTCCAGGACCTGAGTAATGAATCTGCCACGATCCTGCTTTCAAAGATTGAAACCAAGCGATATGACTGGATCTCCTCGTATTCATTAGAAAATAAAGATCGGCCTTTATACCCCTGACTGCGCGGGCGGTTGGCGGCAGTGGCGTGACGAGGGAGAGGAGGTGACAGATGTTTAAACACGGTGAGGGCCGGGGAAGTGAATGTGACATGCTCAGGTGTAATTATACTCACCTAGTTCACAGCGGAGATTAAGAAGGGAAGGGATGGAGAGGCAGAGGAGCGTCAGACATGAAAGAATATTGAAAGACTCACTGATGAGCAGTGTCAACTCTCTCTTCCTCCCCATCCTCCCCGTCCTCCCCCTCCCTTTCTCTGCCTTTTGTCACTATCATTGCAAGGTCTCACTTCTGTTTGCCTTTTCCAATTATCAAGGTGTGACTGTGGGCTCCACGATCCCCTCCTCCTTCTAATATAATGTTAACTATACTGAACTTGAAGGGGGAAAAAAAATCATTTTCTTTTGTTTGTCGGGAAAATTACAGAGTTGAATTAATTATCACTTACAAATTTCTCTCCTGGCTCCATCCTCTGTAGGCCTAATCTGCTGCAAACTCTGCAACTTTGCATTTTGCTGTAATGTTGTCGGACATCATTGTAAAGAATCGAGTTTAGGTGATTTAATGAGGTTGGAAATGATTATTCTGAGACAACACTGCCCTCTAGTGGTTGCTGTGTGTTTTACATGCGCTGCGAGCTGAACAGAAAATGGACTATGACAGACTAATTTATTATTATCTCCATCTCACTGACCCAGTTGACTATTTCAGAGCTTCAGCCTGATGTCCAAATGACAGGCAGGCTTCTCCTCTCCACTTTTGTCAAAATTGATTTATCAATTCTAATAACAGCAGAGCTGGAATATTGGAGTATTAATCACAATGGGATCTGTTAAATTGATTAGAAAAATCTTTTTTTAAGACCGGCTTCGAATTAAGAATTCCAATCATCCTCGCTGATGGAGGTAATCAGAAAGACACACATCTGTATCAGCTTGGGTGGCCACTTTTGACCCCGTTTGTCTATTAAAATTGGAGTTTAACACCAGAAAGGAAAAAAATACAGCGCTGCTGGTCGCTGACTTTTCCTAGAAATGTCTATATTTTCATTTTAAATGTTATTTATACAAATTGCACTACATTATAAAACGATATCCTGACAAAATAAAAGCATTACTCTCTTATCATGAGAGATAATAGAATTTGGAGTCTGGCAGTCAGAATGACCACTCATGGCCTTTCTAATAAGAATAAAATTCTGTTCCTTTTAGGGTAAATATTAGATCTTTTGTATATATTTGTGCTTCAAATATAAACACTACATTTTGGCGCATCTTTGTGGGAAAAAAAGAGCTGTTTCCTGTTTCTGCAGAGCGACTAATGTAAAATCTTCCTTTAACAGATGGAGCAGATGGAATGTGAGTGCGCAACATTTACATTTATTATGCATATGATGCCGAGCACTACTTAAAACCGGGGTCTGTGTGCAATTATCCAATTTGTAGAAGTGGAAAATCTACGCTGTAAAAAAAAAAAAAAAAAGCTCCTTAATCATGTTTCATTAAGTCAAAAAATGCAAGCTGTTCTTGCAGCAAAATATACCTCAAATAATCAAAATTTTTAAAACGTTTATTGTTACTGATGCATTTCAATGTTGCAGCTTTTGGAGGTGGAGCTAATTTTACAGTTTTTATACACTTGTATTTAAGAGGGTTTCTCAGGTATCATCACACATCAGATTCGGGAAGTTCAGCCGTTTTGTCCCTTTTATCCAGCTGCATCCCCTGAACGCTCCGGCCAACCAGGATGAAGAGGAGGCCGGCCAGCAGGCAGAAGAAGACGGCCACCGGAGCCAGCAGGAAGGAAGGGCCGTGCTGGATGCTGAGCTGGAAGGAGGGGCAGCCTGTGAGTCTCTGACGGAGGGCAAACTGCTCCAGAGTGTCGAGGACGTGCACCCACATCAGATACATCAGCACCACCGCCAGCAGGCTCAGACCTGACGGGCACGGAGAGAAAACGAGGTCCAGTGTGTAAGATTTAGAGATCCACCATGTTGCATGTGTTGCTATGTTTCTACAGAAGCCCAGAATGGACAAACAAAACAGCAGCTCTAAAGACTGCAGGCTGTAAAACATGCATGGACAGGGAGGCCAGTCACACGGTTGTAGTTTGAATTCTCACCACTAGATGTCACTACACCCCCCCACACACTAAAACCTATAAATGATGAGTCTTTTTTCTCATTTTTTTGTTTCAATTAATTACTTGAAAACAAAATTGTTCAAAAATATCCTAATTTCTGAAGCATGGCATAAGCTCAATATTGCATCTGCATAGTGCGTTAATGACATGAAATTTTATTCAGTCATTCATTTCTTCTTCAGTTCAAACAGATAAAATAATAAATAAAATAAAATAAAAGTGTTATAAAGTGTCATAAACAATATTTTAAATAAATGAATCCTACGTTTTCAAAAAGAAGCAGGAGGAAGCAAAAGTTTATTTTGTTTCTGTACAAGTACTTTTACTGTTTTCTGTTACATCAAATATGGCTTTCATCCACTTGGTCCTTTTATTCGTTTACTTTTGTATTTACTTGCTTGTCCTGCTGTGTTGTTGTCATTTTATTCCCCTTTTGTCCTGAACAGCACAAAGTCTGCACAACTGGAATCGGTTACACGGCAGATAAGCAAGTTTTCCCTTTGGTTTATTTAACATTATTTTTAAGAAAAACACAAATATGATCCTATTCAGGCGGGAACAAGACACATGAAGTTCTCTTTGTGCTGAGCAGAAAAGAATTCCAACAAAACAAAGGCTTTTCATTCACACCGTGGGCACAACATCTCAACACGCCGCGAGTTTGTCATCATGTTTGCAGAGGATGTCGATGGCGGATTGATTCTGTCAGTGCGATCGGCAAATCCACCTTGAACTGATCTGTGTGAGCTTACTGCACAACCTCGCTAACACGATGCACATGTTGGCTCACACGTCATGTGTGGACGTGTGATTTATGGGACGCAGCCATCGCAGTCTCACGGTTTGGCAGCCATGATGAGAATCTGAGTCTGAACATACTGATTATGTTTGATGGGAGAGAAACGTTTGGAGTTTCGATTCAAGACTTTCCAAAGGATTCCTGTCAACTTTGTTGTCCCTGTTGAACTTTTTTTCTTTTTTTAAGCCGTCTGTAGAATATAAAGTCTGGGAAATCTTCTCACACTTCCTCCAACCACAACAATGAGCGAGTGGACTCAGGGGAAAGAGACGACAGTGAAACCAAAAGGACTTCAGAGCCAAAAAAATGAACAAAACACACACAGGGTGAGACTGACGGTGTCTCCGCTCTCACACACACATACGACCACCAAACGTGCTGAGTCAGACTGAGGCTTTTTAACAACTCAGTGCAGCTGGAGGCAGTTTGAGCAAACGAGCAACTCAGCTCTCAAGCACTTTTTAAAAAATTAATGAACAATAACTTTGCTTGTTTTAAGTACTACTTCAGCTTAGATCTAATTACTCTTAATGTTTTCATAGAGTGCGCCTTTTTTCATGATAGTTTTATGATAATTTGAGGCCAATTTGATGGTAAAAATGGGGACAGAAATGTGTGTTTTTCCATCATATTTTGTTTTAAAAACGGAACAAATCTAAAAGACAAAACAAACCCCTCCTTCCTGTTACCTCCTGTCTTTTAATAAACACTAAAATAATAAATATAATACTAAAAAATAAAAGACAACATGAGTTCTCCTCTCAGGTAAACACCTGGGCTTTATAATTAAGTTAAGCTGTAAGGAATTACACCAAGCG
>JAPZDX010000017.1:6555147-6583639 GCA_029783625.1 Naso annulatus | reverse complement strand
CGGTATTTTACAGCCGCTGCACATGAGGGAATGCGGAGTTTGTGGATACAGTAGAGAGACGACATTGTTGCTTGTTAAAATCTTTGTTTTTTTGTATGATGTGACGGAGACGAGACATCTCCTCGTGGAGCGGATTAGAGTTGTGGTGCTGCAAAATTTTCTCAGAGTCAAACTGCACTGGAGTTTTAAAACTGCTGCACATTTTGATTAAAATTCTGTGCATAAGGAAGGACACAGGGATGCATTTCACATTTAGATTTGCTATTTTAAGAGCTTAACTACATACTTTAGGTAAGCTTAATGTCATTAATGTATGCATGAGTCCCTAATTTGAACCATAAATGTAAGAACACTAAAACTGCACATATGCAACCTCAGACTGAACCGTGATGCGGGATAAAGAAATCAAAACGATGGCAGGGGATCTGAGCTGTGAGGCCTGCGCTTCCTTTATCTTTGCTTCAAAACAGAAAAACAGACCAAAACAGCTTCTGTGGAGCAAAAAAAGATTGATATTTTGCTTTTTTTAAAAAAAAAAAAAATTCTAATTCAAAGTATTTACAGTCTTCTTTGCGTCTGCAGCTGAGACCCCAGAGCAGTTTCATAACAACCCGAATGAAAAACAACTTCAAATGCACGAGAAGAAACGCTCGGTCTTGTTTACTGGAGGAGCCGCTGCTTCCTTCAGAAACGGAGTGCAGGTTTTTGCGGGGTTAGGGCTATACGTTATGGATAAACACAACATCTGTGGGGCGATGCACAATAAAAATCTAACAGGTCTAGAAATTCTATCAATAAAGCCGTTGCAGTATCTTCTCTGCCTCCTGGCAAGAGCATACAGACGATGTGGTCGTACGAGTTTTCTTTTCAGGTAACTTTTTTTTTCTGCATACATCTTGAGCAGCTGTTGCTTTATTGTTGTTGATTCTACAGATGATGTTTGTTCAAAATGCAGTTAGGGAAATTGGAGGAAACTCGAGTGGCCTCTCTGCATGAAAATGTGGCTCATAATAAGATGCAAAAAGGTGCAAACTAACACCAAAACTCCCTCTGGATTCTCGGCTGTTGTGTCTTATCAAACCTGTATTTCTGATGTTCAGTACTTCCAACTATTCCCCAGTTGCCCAGGTGAATGTCTTCACTGGCTGGAAGGTGTGAACGTGTGAGTGGGCGGCGTACCTGAAGCAGAAGGTCGGAGGCGGGCTTGATCCGCTGCTGGAACAAAATGCTCAGCGCCCGATTCTGCTGCTCAAGGTCGAACACTCGGGTCCGCAGCTTCAGACATTCCTCTCTCAGATCCTGTGGGTGAGAAGCAGCACAGCGAGGGGGTCAGTGAACGCATCATGAATGCAGTAACACGGGATTTTACAATTTTAATGGGTTGTTTCATTAAAGTAATACTTGTTTAAAAGAAAAGAAACAAACCTTCTGGGTGAGAAGTGCCTGCACGACTTGGTTGGCCACCTTAAAAAGACAGAGAAGAAGAAAAAGTTATTACTGACTGAAATTTGGCCACTTTGGCTCATCTCATATGACCCCTGCAGGCCTCTGTAGGTTGCTGAAAACTGCAAACGCTCAGATAATTACACATAAGATAAATGACAATGAGCTTAAGTAAACATGACACAATATATCCCTGTTTTTCCTCCCGTATCTGATGTGTGTGTTCGTATAAAAGTCTTTTTTAATGTAACTTTCACGTCCTAATAATGGCATTGATGCAGACGCAGAGGCGTCTGTGTGTCGGTCTCGAGGTGGCCGACACTCCAGACCGCAGCACCAACGGAGGAGCAGCTCCGATTACTGCTCATTGATCGCTCATTAATGCCGTGTGAAGCCACATCGGCTGTTTTGAGTGCACTCGCTTTCGATTATTGAGCGAGGAGAGATGAGAGTAAATATGGTGAAATGAGCCTTATTGCTCCTGGAGCCGCAAGTTACACATCTGCCTCCTTTACGAGAGCCATGTGATCAAACAGACGCTCACTTCATCAAGAGAGAATTGCATCTGATCGCAGACACAAGGAAAGCTTAACCACATGTTCAAAACAAGACAAGCAGCTAATAAAACCAATAAAACTGAGAGAATAAATCTTATTTTACTTAAAATGTCTCTGCGAATTAAATTTTTGCATTATGTTGTGACAATGCTGTGGTTAAAGTCTGATTAGGTTGTGCACAAAAAACACATGTTAAGGGCTGGAAAAGACAATGTTTCAGCATTTTTACCAAAAACAGCTGACAAACGCTTCAGCGTCTCATTGAAAATATCTGTTTTTGTTTCCACCATCACAGCAAGAAAATATTTTGATGTCTCCATGGAGATGCGCAGTTTTGTCATTGCAAGCATGTTGGGACAATGTCCTCATTTAAAATAACTGATTTTGTTGCCATAAACACTGCTGGAAAGTGTCCTGAAGTTTTGTTAATTTTGTTTTTTGTTGTTTTAAAGTGGTCCCAGTCTCAACGGTCTGCTTACCAGCTAACAGCTTTTTCTAACCAAGAGCAGCTGGAAAATGCTCCAAAGTCTTATTAAAAATACCTGTTTTTGTTGCCATAAACACGAATACAGACTGCCCTGATGTCTCCTTAAAGATGCTCAGTTTTATCACCACAAACATGGTGGAAAAGTTGTCTAACTCCTCTTTAAAACTAACTGGTTTCGTTGCCATAAACATGACTGGAAAATGTTGTGATGTTTAGTTAAAAATAATACCCGGTGCTGCTTGTTAAATCGTGAAGCGAACAGCGGTTTTGAAGCGCTCATGGTCTCAGTGGTCTGCTGAGAAAGTCGGCTCATCTGAAACATGTCATTTTCATATGTAATGTAAGACTGTATAAGCATTCCCCTGTATGAAACATACATTAAAAAGTGGTCATCCCTTCAGACTTAAATTTTTTTTTTTTTTTTAACCTTTATTTATTCAGGTGTGAGAGTGAATACTTTTTCAGGGACGCCCTGATCACACTCACACCCCGAAGCTGCCCAGTACAACAACAGTCTTATCTGTGGCTCGGCTCTGCCGGAGTGATTGGGGTTAGTGGCCTTGCTGAAGGACCCTCGGTGGTGGATTGTGGGTAGGGCGAGCGGTTCCCTTCACTTCCACCATCCAGATAAATCCTGCCTGTCAGGGGTTTGAACCAGCGACCTTCTGATTCACGAACTCGCTTCTCTAACCATTAGGCCACCGCTGCCTAATTTAGTCCAGTCGTCAGAGAGACACAGCAGCATCGTTACTGAGAACCTCCCTCCACAGAAGTCAATCACGCAGGAATATAGCTGACGAGCGAACACAACAAAGCTGAGCGGCGCCATCATCTTGAGGGCAGAGGCGCAGGAAGATGATGAGGACGGCATTCTTCCTCACTTTCATTTTTATCACTCGGTCACAATTTTCTTCCTCCCCGCCTATTTTTCATTACACCTCCTCTTCTCACCCATCTTTCCTGCCCCGCGGCAGATCTGCTCCGTTTGCTGACTCTGTTGCTTCCAGGACAAATAAGACAACACGTCCCTGCTGGACATTTCTCCCAGTGCTGGGGTGCCCCCCTCCCTCCATCTCTCCCTCCATATCTCCCTCCATCCTGGAGTGATTCAGCAGGCAGCCGCAGCCAAGAGCCGGGCTGCTTTATTCCCCTCATGTGTCTCCCTAAACAGCACTTATCAACCTCTCACAAGGAACCAGAGGGCACACGGGTGGCGTTGTTACGTAAAGCATTACTTCAGCAGCACCAGTTCACGCCAGGATAAGCTTATTTAACAGCCCCACTGTTTATTACCGCATAAATACCCGCTGAATAACAATAAGCTGCTTTGGCCAGTGAATGCGGGTATGATGCTGGTGCATTTGCGTGCTGTCTACCTGCAAAAACATCCTTTCTTGCATTTCTGCCATTACATAAGCACAGACAAAAGACTGTCTGACATTTAAGTCTCTTAATTGAGCCTAAGAGTTTAAAAATAACTATCGCCCTGGATGCTATATGGACTTTTTTTTAATACAAATCAGACTTTAGTGGGCTTAAGTTTGGTGAAGCCAAAATATATTCACCTCTTCATTAACGAGAGAGATGAGAGATTTTAGTTCCTGCAAAACACGCGACTCTTTTTTTCCTAATTAATCATTATTATGAAGAATTCGACTCTGCCTCCCGTAAGATGTCTCCAGTTAATGCAGGAGACAAAACGTGCCGTGCAGGACTTCGTTAAAAGGTGAATTTCAAGCGTAACAATCCTCCCCATCCTGTTCACGTGAAGTGAAACTCAACAAACAAGAATTCATGGGCTTTTCAAGGCAACTAAAATATTTGCGCCCTTGAAAGAGACGACACGAACGAGGTTCAAACTCACCTCATCTAGACAGCGTTCGTACTGTTCCCTCTGGCTCTCATTCTCCAAGGCCAAGGCAGAGTTCCGCTCCTGCAAACACACACACACCCACACAAACACACACATGATCAGCGACGGCGCAGCACAAACCTCGCAGCGTGACTTGTGGTTTACATTTGATGCAACAGCGATGGAGGCCGGAGCAGCAATCAAGCCGAGCTGCAGCCTCGCCTCACAAAGGTCATATGTCAACGCTCGACCAGGAAGGCCAATAAAACACGGACAGAACTACGGAGAAAAAGGTCAAGGAGATGGAAGTTATGATGCTGAACTTTAGGGCGGAGGCTGGCCATTTGGAGCTCGGACCTAATAAGAATATCTCCTCCACTTGCCAAGTGATGAGGCCGCGGCCTATTGATCTCTGGGAGGGTCCAATTTGTCAGAGGCAGGCGGGATATTAGAGGCTGTCAGTCGGCCGTGCTTCTCTCACCCTCTGCCCTTTAGGAGAAACTACGAATCCCTCGATGAAAACATGGGAAACATAATTACGACCCAAAACATCCTAATTATGCCATCGAGGAAGAACGCTGACTAATTAAAGCCTGGAAGCAGAGAAGTCAGCTGTGGGTGCAAATGTAGCGAATGACCAGTGTCATTAAAGAAAGTCCTCCGTGTTAGTTTGCGGATGGATTTCCTGTCTTTACCTCTTGACATCTTAATAACCCTTCAAAACATACCCACGCACCATTTCCCAAATCTCTTTTTCATGCAACAGGAACTAAAAGGCATCACTTTTCCTTTAACACAAATGCTCCTCTTCTGTCTAAAGAAGCAGCGTGAAATGTTATCTGACCCTCCAGGCCGGAATTACAAGAAGCATCTTAAGTGGTACTTTGTTACCTCGACCCTGACATCAATTTTATTGCTGCTTTTAATGTTCCGACACACAAGCTTTTTAAACTTGAAATGAGAATATTGACGTTATTTTAAAGTTTACTGGAATTACCGTTGTCCTCTAGAATAGTCGTTTCAATGATAAACCACCGAAAAAAACCCACTAAAAGTAAGACGTCCATGTGACATTTAAGGGTTTTAGACACAAGCTCGACGTGATATCAGTTCAGGAGCAACTTTATTCAATTCAGATAATATTGTTATACGCTCTGGCAGGTTTGAATCTCGTGGACCTTGTGCTGTGGCACAATGAATGGCAGCCAGTTGAAAGAAAAGCTCTGATGTCCCAAACACCAGGGGAAATCATCGCAGAAAGGACTCCTTAAAAACACTTTTCTTGGTTTTGAGACCGGAACGAGTTTGTCTGCTATGCTCGCTGGGACTTACTGTAAAATAGTTTAGTCCATCACTGGGAAATACAGAGTGAAGATGATGAAGAACTGATCAAAGCGGATAGTCGAGATATTGATTTTAAACTCGCCCACTCAAACAAAGCAAACCAGCTGGAATATTCTGAGATGCTTCGGTGTGCCTCTCTATGTGCAACACCACTGTAACACCTTATATTACTGAGGGGCAAATAATCATTACTGTAAATTAAAAAAAATATATATATATATGACATACTTAAAACTATGTAGCTTCCCTTGACAACTTTAATTTACTAGAGTGCTATGATTTGTGTAGAAACAAGTGCAGTAATTCGGCCATTTTAGCTCTAAAGGTGCATAACTCCACAAAAAGCTAAAATTTTTGCACAAAGTAAAACAGCCGCTGCATCCAAGTCATATGTTTTCTCTTGCTTTACCTTCGGTTTGGTCTCCACCACCTCGTCACCTGAAATGAACCAGTTATTTAGCTGCAAAAGACTCATTTTGCTATCTTTGTCTGTCTGCTGCTGGTGCTGCACAGCAGCGTGAGGTCGGTTTATTGGAGATCTTTGCTAAAACAAGGCACCAGGAAATTAGATTAAGATTGGACTGTAGGGGCCACAAATAGTGGCGGACTCAGCATGTTTGAGGGACAGGGGTGAAAAACAGTAAAATAGGCACTTGTATTCCGTGGGGCACCAGCACGTAAAAAGTTGTCGGGCACTTTATTGCATTTTGTCCACCTGAAGGGCACTCTAGAAGGAGCTTCATCGTGTCATATCTACCATAGGGGCATCCAACAGGCCACTTTCGCTGCATTTTTTCCAACTTTAGGGCACCATGGGGGGCAAATGCCAACCCTGCCACCAGGCAGTTTGCAAGTGGCCAGAAACCAAAACAGCTAGCTAAAAGAGGCTTAAATGCTTTGTAAAGCTTAGTGAACTGCAGAGTTTCACAATCTATATTGTGAATATAGTCATTAATTAAAACTGAGGTAGGCAATGTTTAGAAAATAGCTAGCTGTAGCATGAGACTCCTTAGCAAGCAAGCTCTCTAGCTCCGCCCCCTCACCTGGTTTGTGTTTATTTTGTTTCTTGTCGCTCTCTCTTTCAGATGATCGACTTAATGCATCTGTCTTCCTTTTTCTGGGTTGCTTTGCCATGTTAGCAGTTGTTGCTAAAGCTGGAGGAGCAACTTTTACTCCTGGGTTGTCTGTCATTTTCTTAAATTTTTGTTAGATGAGGGGGCGTGAATGCATGTTCTTTTGTAGAGCAGCCAGCAGGAACATGCACTCTCTGAAATGACCCGTGTTGGCCGAAAGGTGCAGATGTCTAGTGTTCTTTCAGACCACCTATATTACAATATGCTGAAAGGTTATTATGGAATTTTTGGCCAATGACACCCAAAAAATAAAGTGCCTCCCCCAGCTTTAATGCAGATTTAAAAACAGACTTTTGCAGCTTTATTGCAGTCGTAAGCTGCCATTTCGTCCAATATAAGGGCCTTCAAATGATGCCACACGATAGCAATTCAACCCTCTTACATAAAGGTACTTATGAGTTCACTTCCTGCTCCTAGTTTACACTCTTCAACTTGGTCTAAGCCAAAGATTTATCATGAAGAACCTCTGATCCTCAGTGGACACATGAGTAATTTTAGCATTTATGTTCTCATCACTTAAAAAGCAAGATGCCCGGCGGGCACTTCTCCCACAGTCTGGATATATTCATTTAAGCCCCGGTTATAGACCACAGTGCGTGCCTTACAAGTTAATGAACAGTATCAGTTGAGCTGGAGAAATAAGAGCTGGGCAGTGCTTACTTAGTGTCAGTGGAGTTTATGCACAATGCGGGGAAGTGATGTATTGCCTCTGCTTTGTTCTCGCTGCTTTCGGCCGGCGCTGCATCCATCACCCGCGCGGCAGAATGGAATGAAATGGCAGATAACTTTTGATAAAGCCATTTAAAAACGTAATGTTTAGCTAATGCACTTCATCAGACGGATCGCCTGGGCAGGTTGACCATACTTCCTGCCAGGGAGAAGATAACTTACAGCTGAGGAGCAACAGCAATTACCTGCCACTTTGCTCTAATTAGGGTCTATTTTCTATCAGGGAGGCTTTGGTGTAACTTGGGCAACAAAAGGACAGAATACTCTTGTTTTTTTTCTTTTTTCTGTCTTTATATGTGTGCACTGAAAGATTCAAATAAACTGTGATGCTTTATTTGTCAGTTAGCTTCTTGAATACTTGCATCATTTCCTTTATGAACAACCTGTCGTGCAACGTTTCTAGAAGATTTATGACGAGGCAAATCAAGAACTTGGAGTCACTTTGGAACGAGTGGGACCTGCCTAATTTAATGAAGTGTGAGTGCCTTAATTGCTGAAGAGATCTTAGAGGATGTGTGTCCGTTGGCTTCGGTGGGAAAAAGAGAAAACAATCAGCCTGCATCACTGTTGCTCAGCGCTCACGGCGGAGTGCAGCTCAAATCCCAGAGCGCAGAGGAAAACAAACGGAAGCTGGAGTGCAGCCTGAGGCCCCGGCGGCGACTCTCACAGGACGACTTTGCTCTTGTAACGAAGAAGCCTGGAGAATTTGATGAGCTGTCATGCTTTCAGACATGACCGAGCAAGGACTCTGACAACTGGCAGACGTGCTGGCCACAGAGGATAGCCAGCGGTGGCTGGAAGTGGTGATGAAGGGAGGCAGGGAAGGAGAAGAACAAAGCAGGAAGAAGAAAGGAAAACAAAGAGTCAAAGAGGTAAGAAATGAAAGAGGAAGAGCGTGGATGTTACCTCCAGGGCCTTGAGACGCTCCAGAAGGGGCTTGGTTTTGTCTGAGTCCTCTTCTGCTTGGCTGGCATCGGCATCGGCGTCTGCGTCGGTGTTCGGCGGCAGGCTAGCGTCTGGCTCGGCTTGAGTCGCCGGCGGGGAGCCGTTCTCCTCGGGGCCATCGTGCTGCTTCTGCACGTCCTCAGAGAGTTTATCCTGTCACACATACAAATAAGACAAGGTTAGAGGGAGATGAGGAAGAGGAGAAATTTTGGCATGTGAAAACCTGAGCAGATGGGAAGAAGGCGCTCAAATGTGAGGCATGACAAACGTGTCGGGGGCAGCATGTGAGAAAGACAAGAATCAGCGAGAGGGAAGAGAAGAAAAAAGGGGAGAGGATCAGATGGACAGACGGGACATCAGGGAGGCAACCAAGCTCCAAAACATCCCCTAATCCCTAATCATGTTTCCTTGTTTTCCAAAGAGTGGCAGCGACCTTGAGGGCTCTCATCTTGTCTGTATTATGAGGATCCGACTCTCTGCCTCTTTGCCCTCGCTGTGTTTCTGTCTCTCTTTCTGCCTTTTAGTAATCTCTCTTAGTCTCTTTGCCAGCTATCTTCTCCTCAGTCTCTTTTCTCTTGTGGGGGTTTTTTTTTTTCGGTTTCCTGGCATCTGCGATAATTATCTCCCAGTAATAATTAGCGACTAATTAGGCGCTGTCTGGCTAGCACCAAACGGCACAAAGAAAACACAACGAGCTCTCAGTCACACTCAGGAGGTTATTAGTCGTTTTCAAGGAATCTCTGGAACCTGGAGAAGTATGTGCTTACTGCGGACTTCTCACCATAGCAACATGCTGCGAAGGGGAAGCATCCTCAGAGATGTAACTGTTGGTAATTAATCATTTTAAAGTTACTATTAGAGCAAACATGCCAAACTTTCACTTGCTTTAGCTTCTCAAATGAGAATATCTATGGGTTGTGATCTGTGCTTGAATCAATTTCAAGACATCACCTTTCTTCTTCGCTGTTTTCTACAATATAGATTAAACTAGTGACCATGACCACCCTTCACAGGTTGAATGAGTCTATTAGTTGACGGCAGCTCAACAAAAGAGGGGTTTTATTCTCTAAAACTCTACGATTTGTTAATTTAAATAGCTGTAAGAGGCCCTAAAAAAGTACAGCTGCATAGTTTTTCACTAGAGGCTTGATGGGCATGAACTGGTGGATTTCAACAACTGCCAACTTTAAATGTTGGAGGCCTAAAAGGATAAAACTTCACAGCATCTTGCGAGATTAATTGAAAAAGATTGATGAAAAAGCTGATCTATATTTGAGTCGCCAAAGAATAAGTTTGTTTTCACTCCAATCTCACTCTGATACGGTGAGATTTAATTTTTTGGAATGCTGGACAAGGAAAAAACAAGCCATCTCTGACATTTATTTTAAAGTCCAGTTTGGCTGCTTATCCCCCAAAAACATCTTGTGATTGACTCTTTCAGATTGTTTCATTTGAATGTAGTGAATCTTTCTTGAGTCGAACAAGAAATATATTGGAGACTGAAAGAAAAGATCCAATAATATTTTTTAATATTTCCTATAAGATAAATTACTTCACAATCCCTCATATTTCTCTCAGAACCCCTTTAAAGAAAAAATCCGCCACTTTTCATGTAGATGTCCAATCAATGCTGATGGTATTTGTCGTTAACTGAAGCAATAAATTCCCTGATTTGTGTTATATTAACATAGACAGCTGAGGTTTTTTTAGTTGTCCTGCTCACGCAGCCATTCCAGCAGTGCCTACATGAACCAGGATGCATTGCAACACACACAAAAAAAACAGTCCTTGCCCGGTCTCCAAAGGTTGTTATCTGTCGCATTGGAACATTTATTTGATATTGCGTAGTTTTAAATAACGAGGGGTTTTTGGTTCGACAGAGCCAGAGAATCCTCTCAAAACAAACATGGCGCTGGCTCACCTGGAGTGCGAGGGGGAAACAGTTTGTAGTTCTTCCTAAAACCAGTGACATCACTGGTTCCAGGAAGAACAAGGCATTTTGAAGCTGCTTCCTAAAAACACAGATGGATTTCACATAAATCCCTAACTGGGATAGATACAGATAAGGTTAAAAATCAGCAGAGTTGCTCTTTAAGGGATCCTGACCTGCGGGTTGTTAACCGCTGAACTTCACAGTCCATCAAAGTTTTAATTTAAGTACAACTCAAATAAGATTTTATCCTGAATGCAGCACTTTTTTATCCCTTTAAATGCAGAAATACTGGGGAAATAAAACAACTGCCAGCCAGATTGTGTTATTAATATATAGGTGCTGTTATGTAACCGCTATTAGGTTGACCATGACATGTGCTGTGAATCAAGCAACAGCAGCTTTTCTTAAAATAACACTGACGTATTCAGTTGCTATAGCGTGATATATTGCCACGCACACATGCTGCATTTTTCTCTCCTGGCTGAGCTTTACCCGACGCTGTCAAACTCGAAGATGCATGTGTTGAATGTGCTGAACAAAGTGGAGGAAAGCACCACTAATGGGTGACTGTCACTCATCTTTTAAGCATTAAAATGCAACAGAAAACAAGCTGCTTCTCTCTTAATATCAACTAGAAACAAAGTCCTTCAGCCTAATCCAATCTCCTTTATACATACTCAGTTTTTGTCTATCTTTCTTCATTCTATTTGACAATTGTGTTCAAGGCAGTACTTTAAAGTCACGGTTTTAAGTCTGCTTTTGTTTGCCGGGGCAAGCCGGTGCAGTCTGCGGTTTGCTTTGAGAGACTGCTCATCAGACGGCGTTAAAGGGCTCCGTAATAATCTCCACAGAGAGAGTCTGGAGCGGGGAGAGGGGAGGGAACCTTGTAACTCACGCTGCCCTTTCAAGTTATTGAGTTTGTCTGCTGAACACACAGAAATCAGCTGCAGCAGGAGCACATCGCTGCGCAGGAACGGAGGCTGTCCACTTATACAGCCGCTGGGAAAATCATAATAACCCGACAAGTTCATTCTCTTACATGTTTGTATAGAGGAACGCTTTACAGTAAATGCACCAGCATGCAAAATTCCTTTAAATAATTACATGAGAGAAAAACATCAATCTCACAAAATTTCCTCACTTAAAATGTGACTATTGCAGATTGTTTTTCCATTAAAATCAGGTGAGTAATCAGCAGTGTATTTAGCGGCGCTGTCTGTGAGCTAAATGCTAACAACAGCAGGCTAACATGCTCACAATGACACATTCACTTGCTAAAAGTCATCAAGTGGGATGTTAGCATGATCATAATATTTGTTTGGAGTGTTAAAGTAGCATGCTAACATTTGCTAATTAGCATCAATTAAAGCTGTAGTCATGCTGCTGGTGGGGCTAACAATTAGCTTTAAGCTAGCTGTTAATAACAGAGGGTAAACTGTTAAAAGACTACTTTTGAGAACATTTTTAAAGTTAAAGTTGAACTGTTTTTGATATATTTCAGTCTCCCAAAAATTTAAGTATTTTTGACAAGAAGGTGGGACATTTACTGCTGTGTTTGTGGCAACAAAAATGAGAATTTTAAACCAAAACCTGATCTTTTCCAACTCCTTACCGTTAGCGTTTGGTTCTTTATCCTAGACAGACCTAAACCTTGGTGAATTCTGACATTTATTCAAGCAATCTGATTAAACATTTAGTCAATTAATTAATTAATCATGCTCTCAGTGGTAAATTACTGGGCAAAATTGTTTCCAGCTGTAATTTTTAGCCATTTCTGGACAAAAAAACCCCCCCAAAACCCAAACAGAAACAGTAAGGTTTATAACAAAAACCTGCTGATAAGTTTCACATTTGTTTTCCTGCAATAGGGAATTATTTGGGATTAATAAACAGGTGCCCAGATTTGAAAATATTCACTGCATGCGAACCACTTCAAATTCGACTTTCTATCACCTTTGTCACACTGTTTCTTCTCGACATAATCCGTTTGTGTTGGGGATTATTCTGCGTGAGCAGATAAGATTATTTGCATATTGAGACACTGTATTAATTTCACATTTATTCACATTTTAGTTTTTATAAAACTTTTTCACTCCAGGACAATTTACAGCATGTCAGTCTGCTTTAATGGCCACGTTTCACAGTCCTCTCACACTAACTGGAGAGTTTGCAGTAAAGCAGCTGACATTTAATCTCAGAGTGCTCATTTTTTATTCTGCTCACTTTTATTTGAAGATTTTTTTCTCTCTCTGCTTCTATTTCTGTCTTTTATGCTCTGTGATGAACACATCTAGTCATTTATAAAGACTCTTTTATTGCATACTTGCTGAATTAGCGATGCCCTTTTCGTCTCATCCCTGGAGGCATTTTTGCTCCACAATAATACATCACTGATATGTGGGCACTACAGTTGTCATATGCTTCTAGTGTGACATAAAGGAAAGCGCGGATCAGTGCAGCAACGTAATTGCCGAATAAATACTTAGAAGTATTTCCACAAATATTTCTAAAATGAATGGAGCAGCCGAGGTTGGAAGCAGGAGAATGTCCTTTTCCGCATCGTTAAGGCTCTCAGACATGGAAGTAAATAACACTACGCTGATGATAAACAGACCGAGGCAACGGCATGTAAACATCTCGGGCTTCAGATTGTGAAGTGCAACCCAGGAGGTGACCCCGCACTTCGGAAATATGTACTGTTACTCGTTCAATGCCTCTCAGCTGAAATCTCAGCAGCTATTTCCACTGTGTAACCACTATAGCAATGAACCTTTTTACCTGCATTCAGTCGAGCTACTGTAAAGCTTTAAGTGGAAAAACAAACATGAAAAATATTTATATCTACAAACTGAAACGTGGAACTTTTAAGTCCATTCAGACACTTTTTTCATCTGTGATCATTTAGCAGCTACCTTCCTTTAGTTGCATTTTGCTCTAAGATTTACTCTCCCTCTCTAGTTTCACGTCATGGAAGAGAGACCCTCATGGGCTGCTGGTTTACCTTGTAGGCCTTCATGATGTCAACTGTGTCCACAGCCGTCTGCTCCAGGACGCCCTGGTTCTGCAGCAGCGACCGCACCGTCTCTTCCATCCTGCACACACAACACAAATCATCGCGTTAAGTTAAATTAGAAATGGAAGTTAAGGAGGACATAAGGTTCAAGATGCTTCATTAAGATTTGCAGACATTTCGGTTGTAAACACTCATTAATCAAGCATCATTGCTGCTTTTTTCTTTAATTTCTGCAGGGGGTGCTCACTCTCCTCTCACATCTTGCTCATATGTACCCTATATATGCCCACGATCGCACAAAAATAGTCTGCAATGTGTTTAAATCCTCAATTTTTCCTCTCACGGTGGTCTCACAAGGCCATCCTCCCTTAGAAAACACAGCAAAGCATCATTTTCTGACACGCTTGAAAGCGAGCAAACTCAAGCAAAAGGGACACCATAAATTGGGCGTTTGATTTCTCCTGATGCAAAGATAGATAGATAGATAGATTCAACAATATGTGATTGTTGAAGTTATTTTTTCATTTTTGTTCTTTTAATAATTTTCTCAGCTGTGTGAGATTTTCTGTTTCTTAACCTCTTGGGGGAACCATGAAGGGCGTCAGTATCGATTTTGACAGGTGTTAATAGTTTGAAGGTGGTGCAAAACTTTGCAAAACTTGAATAAAGGCGAGCGTTTTCTAAAACAAGCAACAATGCTTAGCTTGTTCAGAAGCATGAAGCAATTTAGGACTACAGGGTAAAACTGGAGCAACATCAGTTGTATTAGCAATAAAGATAAGATAGTCCTTTATTGAGATACAACGACAGTTGTCAGCCCTCTGGTAGCCAGACTAGCACAGAAGACCAGAGTTTGTTCCCTGTTCTGAACTCCTGAACCAAACGAAACCCTGACCGCAGGGTTGAACAAACAGCATATTTTGCCTGCAATTTTGGAGGACTTGTTGGTTTCAAATAGTACTTGGAAAATAAGATGAACACTGTAGATTATACTGAAGAATATTGTTTCCTGCAAGACATTTCTATTCAGCCAGCAGCAGCTTTAGCAGCCAGAGCTCCTGAGGCCTGTCGTCCCCAGGTCCAAACGTGCTCTGGCTTTAATCTCAAGCGTTGAACAGCCACTATGACCCTGCCTCAGGACTTCAAGGTTACATCAGGTTAACGGTTTAACCTGACGTGACACCGGAGTCGTCAGCTGCTTCAGAACGACGAGCAGACTCAATGGCGCCACTGCAAACATCAAAAATGGGATTCATTTTCAAGCTCTTAGAGAATTTTATGAGATGTTTGATGTGTGAAATGGATCGTTACGTTCTTCAATTGTGATTTTTTCTCACACTTCCCATCAGCATGCACAGGCAAACAGGACCGCAAATGCGCCCACGGTGGAAATGAAAAGAGAAAGGGACTGAATCGGTGCCAGAGACACAGGATGGATGAGTGGTTTTTTTTTCTGGACCGAATCCCAAATTCTGAAGCGGGGAACACTTTGTCCAAATGACTGGATTGAGTACAAAATGTGCAAACAAAGTGCTTACACTGACTTATTCTGCGTGATTTTGTGGGTGTGTGTTTGTGCGTGGCCCTAATGATGGCTTGAATTAAGTGGAATCACAGCAGCAAACAGCAAGCGAGCGACCTTGACCTTCCAGGCCCGTTCTGCCCGAAACAATCTACACTTCTATTCTGTGGCGCTAAACTCTGTGAGCTGCATGCAGAACAGGTGCACGTGAAAGTGGCTGTGCTCATTTCCGGCTGAAAAAAGGGCCGCATGGCATCTTTTATCCCTCGAGACGCAGGAAGAAATATGATCTAACAAAGATTCACTTCCTGATTCTGTTCAAAGAGACAAGCACAGCGTCAGATAAGCTACATAACGTGATCTTGGAACCAGCCGGGATCATGGAAATGGAAATGATAGATAAAAAAAAAGACATTCAGAAGCCCATAATCCATTTTTTTCCTTTTCTTTTTTCACTCACAGTGAAGTTAAACGGGACAAAAGAAGCCTCATGGTTGAAACTTCTCATTGTCAGGGGGGGATTCACTCATCCTGCCGCAAAGCATTTGCATTTGCACGGACTTCTCCCTCCTTTTCCCCCAAGTCCCAAACCCATGACTGACTTATGTGCCGGTCAGCATGACAGAAGGCCTTACGCTGCTCGCCAAGCCAAGTTGCCAGTGCATTAATCATACAGAAAGAGAGTTTGTCCAACTTCTGCAAGTCCTTCACACATTTACAGTCAACGTTACAGGAGATGTGCAAGAATTTGTACAAAAAAAGAATATATTGCTATGTCTGTCTGTTAAATATGGAGCTGTGGCCAAAGGCCTGTTAGCTTAGCTTAGCTTAGCATAAAGGCTGGAAACAGGGGAAACAGCTAGCCTGGCTCTATTCAAAGGGAGCAAAATCAGCCTCCCAGCAGCTCTAAAGCTCACTTACTAACATGTAGAACTTATTTGTTTAATACTTAAAAACTAGATAACTGTTGCTTTGTCTCCAAAAAAGCTGAAAACTAAAAAAAGCTACACTTTTCATGTGAAGGAGGGGAGGAGATTAGTAACACTCTCATTTACAGTAAAATACAGTAAAGGTAATAATCAGTAGGATTAGAAGGGTTGCTGCACTGCTCAACTTCAGGAAAACAAATGTTTCAGTGTCTAAATCACAGAATTGCTTTACAACATGGTTCGTTATATAATCATTTCCTGGTAGCTCTCCGCCAGCCCTGGCTGTTGTATCAGAGGGTGAGAATGAGCACAAGCGGGCAGCAGGGCAGGACGGCGCAGTCCGCACCATCTGTCCAGGCTGAGCAATAAGGCTGGGTGTAATCAGGCCACTAGCTGCTGACTGAACAGTTGACGAGGCAGGCAGGCGGGCGGGCAGGCTGGTGGCAGATTGCTCCAGTTCCTGCTTTAAATGCTGCCCTTAATCAGCACAACCTATAGAGCAAAGAGGACGTGACAGAGGCGGCTTTGGAGCGCGGAGACGCTGACACCAGGTCAAGGACCGGCTGACAAGCATGATCAGCATGGCAAAGCCGGGGGGGGGGAGATGTCGGACTGAGGGGATTTGGGCAGGTGACCACCTATTGATGCAGACACAGCGTTTTCCTCCATGACGACATTCAGGTCACACACTGAAACCCTGTTGTTCTGAAAAATAAATCCTTTGAAACACTCAGGAGACTGTTTGCGACACTTTCATCTTGTTTAAAGGTTTCCCGCTCACCTTTATTCCCCTAACTGCACAACAAAAAGATATTTTCAATCTATTTTGCAAACTCCTACTGAAGGAAGTGACCACGCCTGAACAAAATATAGTCCAACATGTTGTTTCAGTCTTCAAGTTTTGTACTGACTAAAGGCGAGAGATTTAACACAACTAAATCAACTTTGAAGCTGCTGGCAGGCAGAATTTGTTGCTGGGACTCTTGTGTTTTCAGTCCTCGCGCTAAGCTAAGCTAAGCTAACTAGCTGCTACCTGCAAATTTCTATTTACCATAAAGACTTGAGAGTGGTATCAATTTTTCTCCTCTAACTCTAATAAAAATTTATTTTCCCAAATATTAATACATTCCTTCTAAGCACTATGGGAAACCCTTTAATAATGAAGGAAAGTGCTGCTTAAAGTGAAACTATTCAACTTTTTTGGCTTATTTTTGTCATTATGATGTATTACCAGATTAAACAGCGTAATAGTTGCTGAAAGATGACACCATTCGCTGCTAAATTGGTCTCCAATAAGCCCTGTGTTTACCATGAAATTGTCTTTGCCACCAGGACGAGAGTTTTACAGAAAATGGAAAAATCAGTGACGCTCTTTGTGCTCTCTGTCCTAATTGGACGGTGATTAGTGCACCGTTCTCGGACTCGCCTCTGTCAACGACAGAGTGTCCGCAAGCTACACCGAGCTGAGACGGACCAGTTTACTCCGCTGCAACTTTCCCTGCAACCATTTGGTCTCAGTTCAAATTGGACTTAAAAGAGAGAGAGACAGCAAACGAAATAAAGCGTGAGGTGGTGCAAACGGCTGCAGCCGATTTGCTTCCCAATGAGTCTTATGCTATAGCTAATGTTAGCTCGCTAGCTTGTTTGCAGAAGTCATCCCCTGCAACTTTAATTATCCTGTTTTTAAAAATGATCAGATATCTTTTCCTGGAAGACAAATTATCTGCTCTGGGACTAGACTGTATCAATAATACATGATGATAACACAAAAACCACCAACTGTTGTACACAGGGGAAATATTTGGAAAAGTCACATATCTGCTCTTGTTAACTGTTTTAATGATTTGGTCCACCACAAAAACAAGCTGCCAAAATACACGCAGGGTGAATATGTTTGAAATTAAACCTGCAATAAAAAAAAAAAATAGTGGGAAATATCACTAGCAAAGCCAACAGATGGAGTCAAAATGATTCCAAAGTGGCGTGAATGAAAACGTGTGCCAGATGAGTCAGGAGAGCAATCAGTGCAAAATCAAATGAATGATATCAGTGTTTCCTTTTGTGGCTGATGTGGAAATCATATCTGCATAACTTCCAGACAAACTTCCCAGCATGCTCGCTGCCACTGCGACCTCAGTGACCTTCAGGAAGTTGAGAACTGCCTCGATGCCTCGGCCTTCCTGCCTCTTAATGCTGCGGCTGGAGGAAGGAGGCGAAGAGGGGGGCAGGGACGGATCTGGACGTGGTGCCACAGCAGAGGCGGCTTTTTAGCCGTCTGTGACATTCTTGCACACCTCAAAGAGACCCTTTGTGTTTCTAAGCAGACGCACGGAGCTCTCAAGCTGTCTCGCTTTCCATACTGCTTCCATTTCAAAGCTTCCTGTCACAGAGGGCGCAGATGTGTGGCATCTCACCGGACGGACTCTGGTGAAGTTGATGGCAGGTGCAGAGCACTGAAACACTTTGAAGTTTAGACCGAAAGAGCAGGTCCTCTTTGAAGTTAATCGCTATTTTCATACACGTTCAACATCAGCAGCAAACTACCTCATCCATTGCAAATACACCATTTCTGGCTCTTGTGTCTTGAATGCAAAATTCTGCTCAAACAACTTATTTTCGTCTCATTTTCTTTGCCAATCCACGCAGAGCCAACGACGCAAATAAGAAGGCTTTGGGCAATTACCCCTCGGTAATCACTATCGACGTTGCAGTGATTAAAAACACCAACAAAAGGCTTTAAACTTTATTTAACAGCAATTCTTTCCAATCAAAGCACCTCTGATGTGTTCAAAGTATTTGTTAGAGAACTCATCGTGAATTTAATAAGACTTTTAAGTACATGTAAATGATCAAATGTATGTTTTCAAGGTAGCAAATCCTGCACAGAACACAATAGGACAAACATCCAGCAAAAAATCCCATTAAATAAACAGAGTAATTTGTCATTACTGTAAATTCAGCCACCTAGACCTATTTATATGCGAGAGAGAGTCTGCTAAATGCTTATGATGGATGGAAAATAACTCTCAGATGACAGAGCATTACTTTCCATAAAAAACAGAGTCTTGCTCAGTGTGATAGTGTGATTAATCTCAAAGTGCTTGCCAACGACCTATTGAAAACATCGTTCGGGGGAGGAGAGAGGGGAGGAAGGACGAAAGTGTGTGTGTGTGTGTGCGTGCGCGCATGTGTGTGTGTGCGTGTGTTTCAAAGGGGCAAATGAGGAGGCGAAAGCAAATTTTGACTTTCCTGACCCTCAAGCCACAAGAGCTGAATTTCAAAAGCGCCGTTCGTCAGCAGTTCAGGAAATACAATTAATGGTGCGATCAATTTTCAGCCTGAGGTCTGACGATCTTCAGGCCGTCACGTCCCTTTTCTTCGTCTCGCGAAACACGCACGGAATACACACATGACAGGCCGGCGGGGCGTGTGGCGCTTTGATGTGACGGCGAGCTGCAGAGGTGAACAAAGTGGTGCATCATCAGAACGCAGAGGAGCAATTAGAGGTGAACGACGCTGTGTCGTCTCACGCTGGCTGGTTGACAAACCTGCGGTTAACATATGAGAAACTTCCTCCTGCTTCTTCTTCTTGAACGTTTCGCTGTCAAAAGTCACAATGACAACGAGACTTCAAACGAAGGAGCGTTTTATTCAAAAGCCTTTCCATTCATTGAAGCTGCGGTGGCTTTTGCAGTTCTAACCTTCAATGACAAATTCCTTCACAGACCTGAAAATGATCAAAGGACTCCAAACCTCTCTCAAAAGCTGACAAGGTTAGCGCAAAACTTACCCCACTTTGAGTTTCTCTCCATTCTTAGCGCCGCCATGTTTTCGGAAAAAAGCCAGAAACACTGTGCAGACATCCCTGAGCTCCATATGTAGAGAGATCTGAACGCACGGCCGGCACTCCGCTCTCGCAGCGCTATACAGTGACCCAGACGCTGCTGCTGAAATGTGGGTTTCTAGGCTAAAATAGGCCATGCAGTCATCATATAAGCCTGAGTGCTTTTTGCTCGATCGACAGACAGCATGGTCAGTCCCCGTGGCCGGGTTACCGAGTCAGCCTGACAGCAGATCGCCTGTTCTCATTTTCTACTTCACTCCAGTGTGTCATTATCCAACACTGGCCCTGTGCAAAGACAGTGATCTGGCAGGCAAAGACTTTCCCATATGTCCCATGTTAAGCCCTCTCCAAAGGAGAAGGACTCCTGCTGAGAGGCAAGCAAGCCGGCAGCCTCGGATCAGCCGGGAATCAGGGCCGGACTTGCAGGGATGAAGCACGACTAAGGACAGGGATCCCCCCTGTTTTGAGAATGTGTGTGCATGTGTGTGTGTGTGCATGCGGTTGTGTGGTGATTAAGACGCTTTGGCTGCCGAAAAAGCAACACTTTCCGTGGAGGAAAAGCTAACAGAGAGGCTGCTGCCAGGACGCTCTCTGCATGATCAGAGATCTCTGCATGCCATCTCGCATTACTAGCTCGTTATTCTAACGACGTTCTCTCCAAATGTGCCTCTCGCCATTAACACAGCTTTTAGATGCTCGTTTGTTTATTTTAGTAATCGCTCTGCTGCCAGAGACCGCCTGCTTCTTTGCATGTTTCACAGCTCGGACCATGCAGGAGTCGCTAATCCCCCCTGCATGGTGGGATATTTGGGCTGCCAGGATTCCTACAGAGCACCATATTAGCTATAGTGCATCTATAATTGCAAATAAGAGTAAAAGGGTTTTTTGTGCATGATCTGCTTTGTTGTTTTCTTTTATTAAAAAAAAACCTGTGAACAAGACTTGACATAAATCCATAGTAAAAAAAGAGATTATTAGATTACAGTCAAACAATTAACATTTCGCCCAAACAAACAGGAAGATTCACGGTGCAAGAGGTCAGCAGAGACCCTTCAGCTTTTCTCTGTCTGCCTCTGAACGCACTCTCACTTTATCTGCACTGTCAGAGGCTCAGGTCGACAGAGACCCTAATCAGATTTGACCAGTGAACGACTGGAAAATCCTAAAGCTGCTGCATTGACAGAGAGAACAATCACCTGCTTGTGCGGCTGAATCGAGGCCATCAGGGGGCCCTCATGTTGCTGCATCACCAGCTACAGTCGCCTCGTAAGACCTCGAAAATTGTCCGTTTTGGCACAGAAATATTCCATTCTTCTTCTCAGGGTCCTTTCCAGCGAATCACTTATGTACGCCCACCAGATGATTGCCTAGCTTAAGGCAATGCTAAGCTGCTCTTATCCTCTTAAGGCTGTTTTGCAGAAAACATGCGAGGAGACCCTTTCTTCGACATGACCTAAATGAAGGAGGGCAAGCCTGCAGGAACCAAACTGGATGCCCTCGGTGGAAGGTTTGGTCCAGTTTGGAGCCATGCGGACATTTCAGGACATAAACCTCATGCACATAAGTCATGCATGTTACAGCAGGGTAGCATTACAAAGGTCCTCGCCCTCCTGACCGCTGGTTGCCGTCAGCGACCTTTAACCTTATCAACAAGACCCACATGCCACAGAGAAAGAGATCAAGAGGCCAGAGCGTTTAGTATGACCTTACAGTCATATTTCATTCTGATATTTGTTGAAAAGAGAGCATTTTTGGTTGTTTTTGTTGGAAAGGGACGTTTAGTTGACCTTTTTACATCTTAAACGCCATTTAATTTCTAATTGCAAATATTAGAAATGCATTGAAGCAGGAAAATTCTCTCCAGTAACACTTAAATATAAATCCATGCCAGGATCGCATGGATGGTTTTACCAAACGTGCATTCGTCTGGGTGCAATTGAGGACTAGCCTGTGAAGAGTGCGAATTAAAAGGAGACATATGGAGGGAACCAGATTTAGGTTCGTCCTCTTTCATCCCTCCAGCAGCCCCCCGCTACATTTGGAAGGATTTAGAGTGAAAATTCATGGTGGCGGTCCCACATGTTCACCCCTGGTCAGAGGAAGCAGTTAGCGCCGAGGGAGCTGCTGGTCCCCGAGAGCATCTCTGCTCGCATCTCCCCGATGGGTTTTCAGGCATGTGTGCTCCACATGTGAGACAGAGACTAAGATACAGACTGAGGAAGACGTCCCAGTGGGAAACCTCAGCCATGATGACAGCACGGAGTCAATTATTTACACCGGGAGCCTCAACGGCCCCCAAGCAGAGCAATTTGGGCTAGAAAGATGGAGAAGGAGGTGGGTAAAGACGGACAGTAGGCTCTTAAATCAAACAATTAGCAAATATTCTTCATTTTTAGGCAAAGGTGCGAGATTTTATTGGTTCTAGATGTGCACATTTTGTGGTTTTCTTAATCCTCAATGAAAGCAAATTAAACATGTCTGGGTAAAACCAAAACCAGTCATTTCAGACAAGCAAGACACCTGCAAGACGACAATTTGGAATGAATTTCTCATTTTACAGATCAAATGATCAATGTTTAGATGAATTTACCCAGATGACTGTTTGCATTTAATCATGTATCTTGGTATCAAAGTTTACCAAAGTACGACAGAGGTCAAAGAAGTTTGGATTGTGGTGGTTAAAGCATAAAATTATAACATTTAAGTGCAGCAGTTTTTGCTTTCAGGAAAAGTGTCTCAAGTACTTTGGATAATCGGCAGAAAATGCTGTGAATTGCTTTCATGAGGGCTATTCTTTGGCAGAAAGCAGTGCCAATTGAACTATTATAGTGAGTTTATCAAGGATAGAAATGTACTTTTTCAATACTGTTGTAGAGGCAGAAAAAATCTCAAAGACAAGCATGTGAGCTGACCCACTAAAAAAGTCTGAGACGGTCATTTTTTGATGCTTGTGTAACGCACACATGAAGAACGAGCTTATAAAACAGATACAAGGAGCACAGCAGCAGCCGATGTGTATATGTGTCAACCGGAGCAGCTGCCAGACAGCCGAATCTATACCGCAACCATGAGGTCAGTTTGAATTACATGCTGTTTGGCTCGAGGCTACAATCTGTGAACACCAGCTTCATGAGCCAGAGAGCACCGGCGTGCTATCATGATGTGAGGACGGATGCCCTACTTCCGCACAAGCTTGTAATCTGACCTCTTTCGGCATGCCTGTAAACATCATAACCAGCACGTTTAATCCAAGGCGGAAATTAGCGAGGTCGAGCGTGTGTTTGCGATTGTCTGACATAGTTACGAGCGAGACGCGGGTCGCACTTTGATGCACGAACCCGGCAAGCGAGCGGGCTGTGTACTCCTTTTTTTTTTTTTAAAAAGTGGGAGATTGGTACCAAAGCTCTCTTGTGGGCTGGTAATTTAGCGCAAGTGATAGAGTAGAACAACCTAAATTAAGTTCAATCACACATAATTCCCTGTTCAAATTTAGTTAAGGAGAGGGGCTGAAATGGACCAATAAATCCTCTAAATATGAGGTGCTCCTAAAATAGTCCAGACACCTATTATCTATTTAACAGCCCGCGTCCCCATTGGGCAGGAGAAAGGAAGTAACTTCAAAAGACTGCCCTCCCTCCAAACCTCCAACCCCCTTCATCCTGTTAATGACCCCAGATGTGTTGTCTTGAACAGGGGCCTGATTCATCCGGCTAAACCCTCCAGCCGGGGGGCCACTTCCAATGCGCCAAATTAAAACACTTTGGTCCAGGCGTGGCTGGATGCTCGCATGATTAGAAGCGAGGGCATTGATCTGCAAACAGAGTGCAATCACTCAGCTCCCTCTCCGAGTGCGTGAGCCCTTTGCCGGTCCAGCTGTGCGGCGGTAATGAGAGCAGCACATGAATGCATACACACCAGGTTCTGAAACGTTACCCCGCGGACCACGGAGGGGATCTCAACCTGAGCGCGACTGTCCAAACAACACGTCCAGACATGAAAAATGCCATTCCTGCCTGTTTACATCATCTTCCCCCGACGTACACACACATCGTACGCACACGTTTTCACACACTGAGTAATGTGCAGAAAGAGTCAGCCGCTGAGCTGTAAATCAACAGGCACCAGTCATCGTCTGCTGTTGTTGTTAGTCTAGCCGTAAGTCTCCCATATCCTGTCAAGAAGAGGGCCCTTCAAGACGGCAATGATTCAAAGTCAAGTGGACGGGCTCGGGCTGTAAAACGCTGCGGTTTTGCTGATGAGCGCACATGTGATCAGGGTGACAATGACTGTTATCGAGCGACGTAAAGCCGAGAGGAATTTATTCCAACTATCTTAAGGAAACTGAACACTTCAAAGGGGACAAAAGCAACAAAACAAGACAGATAAATCCGAGAATAAGCAAAGATGAGCTTCTGTGTTTACCCGAGCGGACTTATAAGCGGCAACAACCAACAAAAGGCCTCTGATTTTCCCTTTCTACAAGTGTCTAATCTCCATTACAGCCAGAGGAATGAGTACAATAAAGACTTTAAGAGGATAAGTATTGTAAGCAAAAACAAAATGCAGAGGAGTCTCAAAGGACTGGCAACGTTGCTGTTCTGCTCATTACCTGAAAACTGCCTCTCTCATCTTCAGCCCATGTAGGACCCTCAGCGGCCCCCATGTTCCTGTCTGCTCACCCGTCATCCTGTCTGAGCGCGGTGGCACAGGAAGGGGAGGGGGTGTGGACAAGAAAGGCCTCAGAGTGTCCTTGCTGGATAGACGTCCAAATGCACTTCACTTCAGTCTGCCTCTGCAATTCATTTTATTTCCTGATCTCATTTTCTGAAGGACGAGACGACAGTTTTAACTGCTGCTCCCGGACTTGTCCCCATCTTTTTTCTCCTGTCCTGTCCCGGCTCTTTAAATGTCTTGCACATATGGAGTTGTGGGACGTCCAGGGTGGGCCAAGGAGGCTGTTGGGCTGTGGGCTGGAGTCTCCCACTAATCTGCTGGAGTTTAATGACGGCAGCCCGTGCTAGTGGTGGTGAAGCCCTGGGGGGTTGACCCAAGTCAGGAGGGGCTGTGCATGTGACCCACACAGGGCTGAGAGCCCAACTGGTTGGGGGAGGGTGTGTGCATGTGTGTGTGTGTGTGTGTGTGGATATAAGCACGTGTGTACACCTATGTCTGCGGCAGCATGGCCAGTCACTTGAGGAATGCAGACTTTCTGATCTCAGCCGTGAAAATGCAGACAAATTGAGCTTTTTATTGGGCCAAAGCAGAAAAAGAAAAGCCGGTTGTTCCAGTTTTGGCGAGTCCCGCCTTAACATTCAACCCCCTGCTAAAAAGTCTAAACATTACAGGGGCGTTCGGAGGCAAACACGCGCAGAAACAAAGGTTGAAAGAGGCTGAGATTCCCAGGAGTCCGTCTGGCTCCAAGAACGTCTGATCGTTCTCGTTTGGTGTGGCTACGCCTGTTTGCTCACGTGCGTGTTTTCTGTGTGTGATACCAGAAAGTGCAACTCTAACAAGCAGCTCGTTTCCTTTGTCTCATATCATCACAGAACACCTCCGTCTCCAGGTGCAACAACACAGAGAGGCAGCAAGCTTGAAAAAAGACATTAAGTTAAATCTGACTGCCTCCTCTTTTTGGCAAATCCATTTAAAACCCTCATTTGCATAGCGTTTGATATCTTTGCTATAACATCGGGCCGGCTTTTGTCATTCAAATTGCGCCTGTTACCAGCCTGATTTGACTTCTGTCGTCATGATTCAAAGCACAACCTCTATTAATTAGCAATACGCCGATCAATGGCTGCCTGAGGTCAAACAGATCCCAGTCTATTTAAAAGATTGGATGTCCACTTAACATGATTTGTGGCTGTTATCTCCAAAGACACAATGATGAACTGAGGTTTCTATTCCCCTAATGTGCAGCAAATAACAAGCCCAAATCAATCAGGAGATATGGATGAAGTCCTGCGGAGCACAAGCGGCAAAGACGCGGATGACTGTCGTCGCCGGTTGGCGGTAAGTGCGCATATGTTGATGAGGCGCATCTATAAGCCGATAACTGAAAACAGCATAGCAAGCAGCAGACGCAAGTAGGGCAAAGGTTCATGGGAAGACACCTCTCTGTAGCCCGGTGACCAAGTTTTCCTTTTTTTCCTTCTTTGTTTTGCAGGCTTGTAAGTCACTAATTAAAGTGACCTCACTGCTGCTCCATCTGCCACCAGGGCTCAGAGCCACCCGGCATTGGCTACCGTGTAAGCATGTTAATCCACTGAAGGGCCACGCAGGTGTAAACACACTCCACACACACACACACACACACACACATGCACACACATATGCACCTCCGGTGAGCTCGCTCATTCACATTCAGATAAGCGCTCAGCAACGCATAAACCAAGATTACGACTTTGACAGTGAGAGTGAAATCCTGTTAGCTTGTTTGCGTGGAGGCGGATATCTCTGTAACTGGTGGTAGGGAAGCAGCTGAACCTCGTGTTCCCCCAGGAGCCACAGAACCATTGGCGACGCACAGCGTGGAAATTACAGCAATCCAGCATGATGACAATGAGCGACGCTGCTGGCATGACAACAGCATAGTGCGACGGCGGCGGCGGCGAGGCCAGGCAAATGTCCCCTACGTCGATAAGCACTTTTTTGAGGACATAATGGAATCTTTCTATATTGCAGGGCCGCGTTCTCGGCGCCCAATGAGCACCATCCATCTGGGCGACCCCTTGCCATGGCGACAAATTCATCCGTCTCTGGGACCTGAGCAGGACCCAATCAGGGATAAGCGTTATACATTTCCCACCTAATAGAATTGCAGCAAATTCTCTCGCCCAGGCTGAAAGATGTCGACTCTCATACTGCTGCTCCCCCCACGGCTACAGCCGCCACCTTAAGTGTATTACTTAAGAAGGGAGGGTACAGTACCTTCACAAATATTATCACTTTTTCCCTGGCAAGTGTACACACAGGTCAGACAGGGAGATACTTATGTCTTACAGGTAATCCTGCAGAGTTAAAACCAAATGGAGGAGGTGGACAGGTGCAAACAGCCACGCTGGACATATAAAAGTGGTTCAGATAGGTTTAAACAGGATTCTGTGATGATTTATGGGCCTAAAACTGAACAGGAAGTCATGCTCTACCAACTGGAAACTGCCTATAAACCATCATCACAAATGTCATGTCTTCTATGGACTCATACTGACATCCAAACAAAGGAAAACTGGGTAAAAATGCCCTTAAAGGACCATTAAGAAAGACACTTTAGCCCTGCAGATGAGCTGCAAGGTGTGACTGTAAAAGGCGCTCCTCGTTTCTGGACTGCAGGGAATGGCTTTCATAAAAGCAATGTTAGGAAGCGGAACATAAGTGAGAGACCGCTGAGTTAAATTCAGAGGCATCAGTGGAACATTTTAAAATATGTGATAAATCTTTCGAATGGCTCTTAAATGTTTTATTCCGCCCCCGGCGGCGACTCTCCCCTCATCTGCTCCATAACACTGGGACCATTAAAACGTACAGGATTTTCTCCAGCAACTTAATGAGAAGATAAGCAGTTAATGTGAAATCCTCTGGCTCTTTTTTTGCACGAGCAAAGCAATGAATGCCTATCGCCTAATTAAGGCATCAACTCGGCTCTGACTCATGATTTGCTGTTTGACTCTGTCACACCTCAGCGGCTGCGAGTTCACGAAAGAGAGGTTACTGAAGTTATGACAGGAGCGTTGCTCGAGCACTTGACGCTTTAGAAGTTCTCACGTTTGAAGCTCAAGCAACGTGTCAACCCTCCATTTTGCTGATGATAAGGTCAAGCGACCGAGAGAAACATTGCTGAAGATGGAATGGCAAGAATGAAGAAATGAGGAAATGGAAAAGCAAGAACGCCGTATTGATTTTTCCAAAGACAAAGTGCAGACTGTAGGAGATTGCTACAAAAAAAAAAATCACTTTTATTGTGAAGGAATGAGAGTTTCAGAAACTTTTCAGAAACTAAATTACATTGAAAATATGTTCAATTTTATATAAATTTTGAACGTGGAGTTTTATCTGACCTGCGAGAAAGAATAAATCTTACAGATCGAAAAACTTGCAAATGCAGGTGCAATTTATTAGCACGTCCGATAAATTGCACTTCAGGGAGCTGCAGTACGTGAACCTTTTCCATTTGTTTATTGCTGTTGTCTGTTAGTCGAGCTCCTGCCCTACACAGTCGGTGGATTTGCATCGCAATTTTGCTTTTGTCATTTGTTAAAACTTGCAAATTTGTAAGCTGACTGCTTTTAGATCAATAGTAAACTATTATAATAAATGTTCAACCATTTCACAGCCCGAATTTCGAGCTTTGAAACGTTTAAATCAAGAAGCTGGAAAATGAAATGAAGAAAAAAACACATTTGAACTGTTAAATTAGTAGAAAAAAACACCCAAAAAACAGTTATTTGAAAAACCTTAACAGGTTTAAGACTCCATATTTCAGTATTTCTACGGCCCTGATTATCAAACAATATATATTATTGGAATATTATCACCAGTGCATTAATATGCAAGCTGCAGTTTGCAGTTGTAGTTGGTCATGATGGAGATAAACTATTTTGTAGGTAAAATGTCAGTAAGACATTTACTTAAAACATGCATTTATAATGAATTTCAACATATTATGAACACATTTATAGTGTTAACCCCTAACCCTGCTCATAACCATGATTATACAGCACAATAGGCACATTATAATGCATTATAAGTATGTTCATAATGT
>JAPZDX010000017.1:6525189-6537737 GCA_029783625.1 Naso annulatus | reverse complement strand
AACATCAGTGCACTGAACAGTAAACACTTTGCTAATTATGGGTTTAATAATGGGCCGCCCTCTGCTGGACAAACTACACAATTACACCATTTTAAATCACAAGTCCAAGTATTTTTTCCAGCCTTAAGGAACAGTTTTAATGTTGGCGCATATCGTATAAACATAGACACAGATATGTTGCCAATAGGCCAGTATCAGTAAAGCAATATATCAGTCTGGCCCTACAAAATAAAATAAGGCATACTTTTAATCTGAGGAATAAATATTGCAAAAAAATGCAAAAATTTCTTGAAGAACATGACACAAAAACAGCACATGGAGCAGAATGAAAGCATGTGAGAATAGCGCTGAAAGCTGGGTTTTATTAGGAAAACAGGAAACGGCGTGCTCAAGAATAAAACCAGGTCATCTGCTGCAATCTGAGACATAAGTCAAAGTGAAGTTCTCAACTGTCTGTATTCACAAGAATAGATCACACACACTCAAACACTGGACCATGGGACCTAATAAGAGCGTATGCAGCAGACAGCCACAAGTAATCACAATCACCTGCACATTTCTCACATTTCTGCAGTGGAGCAGACACCCAAACCCCCCGCCAACCTCCCAAAACTCCCCAAAATAACTCATGACTAACGTCTCCTCGTCGCTTTTGACAATACGGCATTGTTCCTGAGCGGCTTACCTGCCGGCTGCCGGGAAACCCCCCCCCCCCACGCCTGTGATTAAGAGACAGCTGGGGATGTATGGCTGACGGATGAATCGCCCGTCTGGGCTGAAATCAACTTGCTGAGCTACAAGCGAACGCTGCTGCCGGTGGAGGCCATTCCCACCGCCGCCGCCGCCACCGCTGCTGCTGCTGCTGCGTCGCCTCTAATGGGTACAGACTGAATTAGGCGAATCCGAGCCTGGCACTGCGATTGTGAAACCCGCGGTGACAAATCCAGGAGGTAGCCGAGCAAAGTGTGAGACAAGGGGGTGTGTTTGGGTGTGTGTTTGCATTAGTGTGTGTGTGTGAGAAGTTTGTGTTTGTGCATTCATAAATTTGGGTGTGTGACTGCATGCATTCACTAAGGTGACGGTGTTTTAATGTGTGCGAGCGCTCATAAATTCATGTGAAAGAGTGTGACTGCATGCATGCCGCACACCTGAGACTGACTACTGCATTCATGTTCCAGTTAAAGTGTCTCTTCCTATTACGACATACTGCATGCTGCAAGCCATTACACCACCTTGAGAAAGGGGAAAAAAAAAGGGGAAACAGCGCTAAAAAAAAAAAAATGTCTCTGGAACTTCTCACGGCAGATACTGTTTTGTTAAACAGGACCGGCCTGGCATTCCTCCAGTCTGTGTTATGGCTGAGCGTCAAGCCTGCAAGGGGTTAAGTTTCAGGCCACTTATGCACAGGCATGTTCCAGGAGCAATGGAGCATGAGCCAACAGCGCCCGGAGAAAATCATCGCCAAATATAGAGCAATTTGACATTCTGTGTTCAACATAATTATAGCAACTGGGCACAAGCAGCAGTCAAAACAGTCTTCTGGTGCAAAACGCTCACCTGCAACTCTTGGCAGCGGGCTGTGCGATGTGTAAACGGCGCTCAAACACACGTGAAAGCAATCTAAGATATTCTGCATTAGATGCTCGGAGTGACGTATTCCGCTCTAGGTTTTGTCGTTTGCATTTCACTCCCAATCAACCTGAGATGTTTGGCCAATCAGTCACTTCGTAAACTTTTACCAGCTGTGTAAACCGGCCAATCAAAATAGTCGCACTGAGCCAGAGTTCAACCCGAAGGCTGTTATCAGGACGTTTATCTCCAGCCATTGCTTGTAGAAGGTTGTCTAACATGCAGAGAGTCATTCTCTATGTTCTAATAAAAGACTCAAAGCACAGGACCACAGTTTCCCTGCCTCATCTCATTGTTGTAGTTGTGGCCATTGTTTGTAATTGTTATGAAAACACAGCATTCACCAGAGTAATCAGTGAAATCTGGTAATAAGACATCATTAAAAATGTCTTACTGGGCGAGAAACATGAGCGGTCAGATGGCCAGCCAACAGTTTTTTCCACATTACATAAACTTTATTTGGAAATAAATCAGCAGCGAGAACAGCCGTAATGATTATAATAATCCCTCACTGCAGAGGGAAAACTGTGTGAATACAAACAACGGCGAGTACGGTCAGCCTTAGTTTGTTTACAACCTGTTTTATTATCGTGTTTCTTGCCATGTCTGACTTCTTTTTTTTTTTTTTTGGCAACATTTTTACATCTCAGCCATAAACTTGTCAAGAAAAATGTTGTTACAGCCAAAACAAATTAAGTCAAGAACTCAGAGGATAGGTTACAAGTTGAAATAATGCAGAATTTTGCTTCAAAAGGATGCTGCAAGCTACAGTCTGTGCCTTTATTCTTTACATCAGAGCATATGATGAGAGCACAAGCTGATATTGTTTCCTCCTCCTCTTCCTCTGCTGTTTTTCTTCTTAGTTGAACCCCTAACATGAAGCTTCGCTAAGTAAAGTCCAGCAGCCAGGAGCATCATGGACCTCCAGCAGCTTACCAATGAGGGGGAGTCCCGCAAAGCTTTAATGGACCAGGTAAAACCAGCTGACACCCCCTTTGCCGATGCATTACCACCCCTTCCCTTTAAAACACACACATTTTTAAGCCAAGTCCAGTGTTGCTGTTTCTGTGCATCAACAGTTGACGCTGCAAGAGGCAGACGGACACTTTGGTCGTCAGAACATCTACAGCAAACATTCGTAATGCAGTGCAACTACAACATAAAATGTATGAGACTGGGCCTTTATCACTTTCTCTAAGGCGAAGTATGGAAAAAAAAATTGTTTTAAACATCAAATTTAACCAAAATTACTATCAGAATGTGAAGAATAACAGTTTAGAAGTAATGTCAAGAGCAGCCACGTGTTGTGTTAGCATAAGTTAGCGTGCTAATCAGCTAGCCTTGGCGCATCCTGTCCTTTAATTCCACAGGATGTGGCTGCTCATGACAACGGAACAGGGCTGATAACATCGACCTTCGTCTCGCTCCTCTCGCGCTTCACTCTCTGCTCTTCCAGCCCGAACCAGCTGTGTCTTCATCATCCCAGACGTCAGAGCGCAGCTGTAAATCACCTCTGCGCTGTAGCCCCTCTCATCAAAATGGCCTTGGAAACTGTGTTCATTCCCGATCCGGCTGGTTAAACCTGAAGCCACTGAGCCTGGTTCTGTTGGCGCTCGTCTGGCTCTAATTCCGGAGCGCCCTGCCAACATTTTGCGCTGGCTCTCCCCATCTCAGGCCTGAAAAACCTCCTCCCTCATGGTGATCTGGAGCTCCTGTGCTGGCAGTAAAAACAAAGGCCCACACTCCCCTGATGCTCTTAGGCACCAGTTCAGGCAAAGTCAGCTAAAGATTGTTAGCTGCATGGCTATCTGAGCTAACAGCTTCTCCAGTTATATGCGGCCCCCTCTTTGTTTGCAGTATGAAGTCGACAGGCAAATTCCTGCATATTAAACCTTTAATGGAACAGATTCTTTAGAGATAAGGTTTAGCATATGTAAACAACGTTGCACAAGAACATACAGCCGGGTAAGTTTGTGCACTTGCTTGCATCCACATTGCAGAGTTTGCATCTCATATTTTCATTTGATACCATCTGCTGTCCACCCACACACACTCTGCGCACCTCAAACACCATTTCCCCTTTTTTCTCATGCAACTCCGGCAGCATCAAACGCTCTGCATCCCTTCCTCTGAGATAAGACAAGACAGCACAAAGTGATCATGACACCAGCCTGGCTGCATTCACAGCAGCTCAACCCTGTTTCCTCTGCACACACACACACACACACACACACACACACGGCTCACACACTGTGTAAACGTCTCTCACACGCTTTCCTGAGACAACGTGCCGACTGTTTGCTTCAGCGCGCCGCGGCGTCGGCGGCAGCATGCAAAGACACGATCTGTCAGGGCTGAGGGAGGATCAATCGAGCCGACAACGCTCGCCAACCTGAGCTGACATGTTGGAGCCATGTGCTTTGAACTGCATTGTGGGAGGCAGGCGTTTAGCCGTGTTTTCACCACTGTTATCACGGCTCCTCCATACAGGTGGTTTAATCCATTGTACATTGTTTGCTTTTAAGCACATAATGAAAGGGGGGAAAAGTGCTGTCTCTTGCTTTTTGGTTTCCTATTCCCCTCACAGGACTGCACATCATCTTATTATCAAGTGTGGTTAATCTCTCCTCCGTATAGAAAGATGTTAACAGATTAAATACCACGTAATGCTGCAGCATTTACCCATACTGACATAAATGCACACATCCGGAAGCATAAAAGATGCATAAATATAAACCATCTTCCCAATATTGTCATCATGGCTTAGAGCGGGCTAAACATTTCAATCGTTCTGAACCACAAATACACACAGAGTGGCCGGGAGGGATGCATAAATGTTTGGATGAGAGCGGAGCCGCCATGCATTTATGTATTAGTGTCTGCGCTCCTGCTGGGTTAAGAGCCCTGACACGCACGCAATCCCCGTGGCACACATCGGGCATCCTGTTCGGAGGGACTCTGGCTATGTTTTGGCTCCGACTGGACCGGTCATTCCCATCCTTAATCCTCCTACGGCTCGTGTTATGTAACCTTCTGCACCGATCCAAAATTTCACCCCAGCCTTCAGCGTGGGACAATGAGCTTACCGAGGCGTTTGATAAGTTATAACATCCAACCCAGCCCGACAGGAAAACAGAGTTACAACTGCCAGGAGGTTGAAGTGGAGATGGGAGGAAAAATGACAACTCTGCTTAAGGGGCTAAAAATGTCCAAATTTGCATCTTCACATGAAAAGCTGGGCCTTTTTATAAATGTGCAAATTCCCACGGCGCTCATCCTTAAATTTAATCATCTTTTAAACAAACATTGTTTAATCTATTTATATATCTATTAATAACACATGCAACGTCATCAAAGTGCTTCCTTAAATGACCAGCGTTACTACAATCCATTTCCCTTTGTCAACACTGACCACATAGATTACACAAACCCCACCCATTTTTCCCAAAGAGATAGGATCTTTGTTTATATCTTGTTTATATTCAATAAACATTACAGAAAGTACCTGAAAATGCGTGACATTATATCAGTAATAAAGAAAGTCTGTGTCAAAATCCTTCTTCATGCTAACATTCAAGCTAGGACGGCAGCACTTGTACGAAACTATTTTTTTAGGTGTAATAACTTTTGTCTCCAGGGCTCTTGGCTCCACGCTCTCTCTTTCTCTCTCTTAGTGATTTTTGAGCAAATAGGCACAACAATTCTCTTTAGAAGGGTGAATTTTCTATACCTAGCAACTGTCACGTGTCCTATAGTGTTTCTATTCCCTGTTTCAACATGAATGGCAGTGAATGAGGTTTTAAAATGAACTCTGACATCTAATAAAGTGTACACATAATTGAGTTTAACAACATTTGTAGAAGTTTCTGCAGTCAAACACCAAAACGGCATCCAAATCTTCTTCATCCCACAGTGTAAACACTTTCATATGTTCCAAACATCTGAGGGGCGGGGTTTTGCACATCTGTGACCATTCAATTGGTCCCAGCGCATCAGGCGGCTCCAATCAATCACCAAAGAGCGCCATCATGGATCAGCCTGACCTGCCTGTTCCCGCCGCCTCACCCACAGCTGGTCCCTGACCCCCTGTCTGCAGCAGCGGACCCCGTCCTCACCGGAGGGCAGCGGAAAAACAGGAGCCACATGTCAGCACCCCACACACCCAACCAACCACCCACCCACCCAGCCAGCCAGCCAGGCAGGCAGGCAGGCAGGCACAATGAGCCTTACCTCACCGCGGCAGACCATCAATTATTGACGAGGTGAAATGTGATGAGGTTCTGCTGTGAGCACACAAAGAACACGCCTTTCCATGCGGCCCTGTGGCCTTGAAATGTCTTTACTGCGTGAAGAGGGACGTGCTTTCTTTCTTTGGGCTTTGAATAAAATGCGTCACGTTCTGTTCTCAGAAACATTGTTCAACTAAATGACTAAAATCATTATCATCACGGGGGAAAATTACAAAATGAGGATGCCTATGACAAATATTTTCCTGTGAAAATATTTACGCTTGTGCACACCAACAACGTGGGTTGTCGGAACACCCTGACATAACTTTGCCATTATTCATAGTTCCTGTGAATGTACAGTATGAAGCTGAGTGTCGGATCTTGTTTAGACATGTAATGTGTGCACCACAATGAGTAATACAGTCAAACCAGTTGAGATGATCACGATAAAGAAGACTTATCGCTTAATTACACCGCTGCATCTTTAATAACTTTATTGCAGATGTTATCTCAGATATTGAAGGATCCAATCATGAGAATGAGTGAAAATGGTTTGTATTTGCAACGTAAAGGCATATTCTGCAAAATTAAGAGTGAGGGCCAGAATTTAAAGGCATCATTTTGCAGGCAAAGATCAGAACAAATGCTTGCACTAAAACTTTAAACTTCTGAAGAAGGAAAATCAGACATTAGGAATCCTCTGAGACTCCTCCTGGGTTCGGAGGAATGCTCTCGCCAAGCGTGGATTACCCCTGCCTGACTGTCTGTCTCCCTAAATGTTTTCTTATTCTGCGAGCGGGGCCTGACCTCAATTGTTTCCAAGCCACAGACGCATTCCTGTCCAGACGGAACGAAACATTGCGGATGAGCAGATGTGCTTTAAAAATGGCCGCGGCACCCGCCCGCCTGTCTGCAGCGAGAGGGTTTACTCACCAGCGCGGCTCATGAAGAATGAAGATGGAGCCACACAAGGGGCAACTCGTGCACACATGCATGAACACACATGTACAAACACACGGGCAGAGATATGCAGGGACATGCAAACACACTCAAGTTCAATTCTGAATCTTTTATGTGCAAATCATAAAAGAGAGATGACTCCAAAACTGAACAGAAGCACTGTCGGCTGACCTGAGCGACCGCAGATATGAGATATAAAGAAGGTAGATGTGTTGATAAAGTGAAGAGGAGCAAGAGATTGAGCAAGTTTTACTCCTTCAAAAGAGAGGAGAAACACTTATAGACGTATCTTGTTTTGAAATCAAGCCATTCCCAGCCACACGCTCACATTCCAACAAGTTATAATCTTGTGTGTGTACGTTTAAGTTTTTCCAGGGACGGTTTGTCTCGCCCGAGTCACACACTCCACAACTACAATTACCTCATGATGTAGGAGTCAACCTGTGTTTGCGAGGTGCATTCAGACAGAGTAAATAAAGGCTGTTTTAATTGTACTCCTGCCAAGATTCATGTAAACATCTCATCAGATCTGTGCACACAAGGATGGTTAACGTAAGGGAATGCTTGAAATAAACTAGACTGAACGACTGAGTCTAAGAATACAGTGTTGTACACTAATGGGAACCACTTTCAAATCTCAACAATGGCTGCATTCCAATACCTAGTCTATCATACTATTTAGGATGCCTTGAACAGATTTAGCATGTCCTAATATGTAGTTTGTTAAATGCAGCACGCCAAAAATACCAGAACGTCCTCCTCCGTCCACTTGGATTTTGCAGAAAGCGAGTCAGCATGCTTTTCTGGCTCTACTGACCCACAATCCTTTGGAAAAAAAAATGAAGATAGTTTCTGCCGCTTTGTGCTTCAAACAAGCTGACTGGTCTATTTAACGGTGTTTAAAGGGATAGTTCACCCAAAAATGAACGTTCAGTCATTTTCTTCATCACCCTCATGCCAGTGGAAGGTCAGGTGAAGTTTTCTGGTCCACAAAACACCTCTGGAGAATCACAGGACAAAAGGCGCTGGAGTAAACTCCCAAAAAGTTTAAGAAAGATGGTGACCAGGTTTTAAATGTAAAAAATATACATGATAAAAATCATAAAATGTCTCCATACTCCTCTTCCAAAGTAATCCATGTTTCCTAAAGTCTTGACATGGCGAGTTGTTGCCATGTTTTTAGCCTCACTGTTCACTGTAGCCCTCATTTTTGGGTGAACTATCCCTTTAAAGGACAAGGGTTGGAGACAGAACGGAACATGTTAACATTAAACCCAAAGTCTGTCCATGTGAAAAAAGACAAAGGCCTTTGCAGACGCCTCCAGACTTTAAAACGTGTTTCATTCTAATTTAAACTTCCTGCTTGTTTCACGCCACAAGGCTGCACACAAACCCCTGCAGTTTCCATCCCATCTGCTGTGAGAGCGCTTCATAATTTCTCCTGCAGAGCTTTCCCATCATGCCAAGGCTCAGGGAGAAAGTGACGACTTACAGCATTGCTGCATCAAGCAGATCAAATTTTAAATGATTGTATAGGGAGGCACAAAATGATGCAACCTCCGATCAAAACATACTCTAATTTCAAAAACATGCACAGTCTGAAACGTTACTGTTGACATCATAACTGACAATAACAAGAGGCTAAACATTCGTTTTAATGGCATTCTAAAGCTCGATATATGAGCCGCCTTGGCATGTTCTGTGCCAAAACGGCACACATGTTTCATCCATTGTTTGGTATTTCACACCCTGACTGGCCCTGGTTGGAGTAATTGGGGAACAGGGACTCACATTTACAACCGTACGTAAAGCTAGAAGGTTCTGCTGACTCATGGAGACTGTGCAAAGGCTACGGGGTGTTTTACACCGGCTGTCAACACATCGTTTTCAGAGAGGCGGGCAAACAGTGGCCCTTTACAGAGGCAGACAAATGGCCGTTTCACATACAATGGAAACAAAGGTACGGTAAATAGGAGCACTCGAACTGCAGGGTCTGCCTTCTCTACTGCAGCCCACCCCTGGGTGCATGTGTGTTTGTGAGTGCGAGTTGCTTGGCAGCTGTTGCAGGAGTCCCATTTTCATAACTGTTTCCACTTCTAGTTATTTTTAAGAATGGTGCATTTAGTTTTAGGCTACATGCACATGACTACATTTTAATTTCAGGTCTCCATCCAGACAAGCATTTCAGCTCTGCTTAAGAAAAAAAAATCTCCACCTTAAAGGGATAGTTCACCCAAAAACGAAAATTTAGTCTAATCTACTCAGTCTCAAGCCAAATGAAGGTTCGGTGAAGTTTTTTGGTCCATTAAACACTGCTGGAGTTTTGCAGGTTGCAGAGATATCCCGAACAACTGAAGCAAATGGTGACCAAGCTTTAAATAAATTTGTTTCAGACTTGGCATGTCAAGGCTTCAGGACGTTTGGATTGCTTCTGACGAGCAGTGTGGAGGAATTTTACAGTTTTATCATGTATTTTTTTTACACTAGAAACCCGGTAACCATTTGCTTCAATGGTTTGGGAGATTACCCCAGCACCTTTTTTTGTGAACTAAGAAACTTCACCATCAGCATGAGGGTGAGCAGCTAATGACTGAATTTTCATTTTTTGGGTGAACTATCCCTTATCAGAGTGATGTACAATGGGCATCTGCAAGCTGGTGTCAACAGGAAGTGGCGGGTTGGTACCTTAGTTGCAGAAAAGACTACAGAGGAAGAAACGCAAGAGGAAAAGTGAGATTTGAGATTCATTTGCTTGGACTGAGGACAAGAGTTCCACTTGCTGATAGGTAGAAATCCTCCAGTGTCCTCTGTTTTCTCTCAGCAGGACTTTTGTCTCTGGCATTCTGGTAATAAAGTATTTAAAAGCTCCTTCACTCACTGATTTTCACTCTAAGAGAGCTTCACCAAACAGTTAAAACATACAACAATAGAGGTGTTTGGAGAAGAGTTTTACTGCATGAAGGTGAGCCTCTCCAGCAGCCTCCATCCGCTTCCTTCCCAGCTGCGGCAACACCTCCAGCCACTGGACGAGGCCCTGCATGTTTCTCCCTCTATTACCCGATGATTTACAGCCGAGATAGCGGGGAGCTGAAGTTTGTTGACATTCCCCGCCCCGCGCAACCTCAAATACACTGACCCGCTTTCCGACCTCGTAAACGGCTCGCTCCGATGAGAGTATCACCGTGACAAAGAGAGAAATATGAAACAGAGAGTGGGTTCTGGCTGCTTTGATCTGAAAACTTGTGACATGCATGCCACTGTGAAAGTGTGTCAGCAGGAAGGCGGTGTGCGGTAAACAAGGACAACACCATATTATCTTGTAAACGGTTGGCATGCAAGACTATGACCCAAAAAACAAATCCAATTTGTGTATTTTGTTTCCTCCGAACAACTGAGACACTGGTGGGTTTATCAAGGCATGAATATGAGAGAGACAAACAAAAGCTTTTATAAAGAGAAAACAAAAGTTTGCAGGCCGAGCCTCTCAAGAGAAATAATGTTTTAAACCGGTTTTGAACTGGAAAGCGAATGCAAAAGCAGCCCAGGAGTCTTCGCACCTTGGAGAACGTACACGTGGCGAGTTCATCCATTCAGAAACCACAAAAATGCTCCGTCTCTAATGACATCACTTAACAGGCAGCGAGGGTGTCTGGACAAAGCTTTGTCTCCAGGCAAAACAGCCAGTGCATGCAGTAAGCCACGGATAGCTCGCAAATAAAAGCCTTTCATTGGTTATAAATTATGTCGGCCCATTAAACTTTATGCTTTTCCCGAGTGACATTACTGTAAGTCAAGCCAACGGGACACAATGAAGAAAAGACATCCGATAGTTCCATTTTCCTAACTTGTTAACATCCAGCGAAACACAAAGCAACAAACGTGTGTTGTGGCCCTTTGAATCAAAAATGTGCAGCTTAGCAAAACGTCAAAAATCCTTTATTGAGCACGATGCGTTTGCAAAAGAAGGCAGGTTCATACCAGCCCAAAAGTGCACTGCGGGACTGTTTTTAGAGTTCCCACGTGCATTTCGAGGGGGAAGATAAATGCAGAGCAGGCTGAGGGGAGGAATGCATTCAAAGCACCCTTAATTGAGCTGGATGGCCTGCAGTCATAGAGGCAGAGCGTCTCAGTGAGGCTCAGGCGGGCGAGATCCTGAGATGTGCCTCACACGTACACATCATTAAACCGGCTGCTTTGGCTCACGGCTCCACGGTACCAATGAACGCCGCACAGACAGTGGGAATTACATGGGAAAGTTGTCTCGAAGGAGCTCCCCCCTCCTCTCCTTAAAAATGAAAGTCCCCTGGCTGTCAATGAAGGGGAAGTGCACCCATGCTGAGGCCCACTGGGCCGGCCATTGAACGGGGGAACATTCCTCAGTAATTCAGTTTGACCTGAACCAAATACGCTAGCTGTGGGTCACCGCATACAGAGCGCCACATACAGGGAGGAGACGAAAAGGGAGGAGGAGAAGTTGGGAAAATCGGATGTGGAGGAGCGAGGGGCAAAGTGACGGACAAGAGTCGGAGGGGTTAAAGGGAACACAAAAGCACATGTCAGAAAGATCTGCTGGAGTGGTCTTAATTTTGTTGACCGGGCGAACAATTACTGCTGTAGCAAAGCCAACTGGCATCCAAAACGTCCCAGCTGAAACTAATGAACTTCTCACATCCGCCTCTTTGGTATCACACAGCCCACAGTAGCGAGATTCTGCCATTCCTCTCCAACATGCGGCGAATGTGCCCGTCTCGTGACTTTTAAATCCAAACTGCTTAAATGTAGGACACATGATGCAGTAATGGAACGTGGTGGTGAGACAAGAACGTGGCAGCAGGAGGAAAATAATAATGTGGAGAGATGGTTGCACTGCAGCGTGCGCGGGATGGAGAGAATTACAGTTTTAATTCTATAAAATCAAATCCCTCCACTTGGCAATCCTCTTATCCGGTAATCCCCAGGTAGGTTTCAGAGGGCAGCGGGCTCAAACTGCCCAGTGCAGCAACACATCTGCCCTGGTGGCGGGATGATACCACCGGCTGCTGCTCTGCTCCCAATACAGGCTTTAAATGGACACTGAACAGAAACTGGACCGACTGGCTGCACTGTAGCCGGTTGTAAGTACAGTAATGATGATTGCTATTGTGTGTGCAATCCAAAAACATGCAACGTGGGCAAATAGGAGCATTTTTACCAACCAGTCAGTCCTGTGCACTCAGTTCAAAGACTCCTTTCCTCAATGAGATGATGTTTGAGTGATTTTTGGTAAATTAAACGCTGACAAATTGATGCAAAGCACGATATAATCTAGTGATAATATTTGTTTAGCCCCCAGTAATGGTCTAGGTTCCTGTTGTGGCCTCCCAGGAAGTTAAAATTAATTAATTAGACAGTAAATTAAAGATCCCATCTTGCAGAAGGCACATTGAGTGTATGATGGGATGCATATAGCGCATCATGGAAGAGAGACATTTCTCTCCGGTCACAGATTTCATTGACTGACACACTATGAGAGGTCACATGATTAAAGGACCACACCAGTCTGTTTCTGACTTCTCACCATAAGCAGAGATCACCCCTATCTTTTACAAATGTTGTTAAAATTGGACCATGTGTATACTTCAGTAGATGTCAGACTGCATTTTTAAACCCCATTCGCTGCCATTCATGTTAAAACAGGGTATAGAAACACTACAGGACACATGAAAGTTGCTAGGTTTAGGTGATTCACCC
>JAPZDX010000017.1:6368421-6384859 GCA_029783625.1 Naso annulatus | reverse complement strand
CATCGATTCTATGAAGAAATCAGCTTTCCGGACACGTTTTCTTCCTCCTGTACAAGTTAATCTAATAATAAAAATATTGATTAGCTCTGAAATAGAACCGTTTCTCCTTCTCAGTGGAGCTACAAACTGTCTTGCAGGATTAATTTCAGTTTCATGAAACTTTTATCACTAAAAGAGCAACGTGGTTAATAATTAATAGAAACATGAATAAATGTCAGACTTCACAAACTGTGCTGACTTGTGGAAACACACACAGGACGCACAGAGGAGGGTCAGGAAAGGTAGAGACGGTCTGACCTGCATCCTGAGGCGGTCTCCGGACAGACCACGGTGTCCCTCGCCGCAGCCGTAGGCACAGCCCAGAGACTTCACTATCTTTATCAGCATGGTGAGAGCCAGGCGGTGGGTGCTGAAGCCGGAGCCCTCTTCCTGTTTATGACACAAAGAGGAACACACTGAAGTGTTATGAAGGTATATTTAGAAATCCTTCAAGTTTACAACTAGGCCCGACCGATATATCGGTTTGCCGATATTTTCGGCCAATATCGGCCTATTGCAGATATATCTGTATCGGCATATATGTTCACGGGAGATGCAGTGACATTTATACTGTTTTTTAAGGCCTGAAAAAAGGCTTTGTCCAGTGATTTAAAATCATGTAATTCTATAGTTTGTCCAGCAGAGGGCAGCCTGCTCTTTAATAACTAATAAGCAAAGTGTTTGTTGTTCAGTGCACTAATGTGCGGAATGAAGTTTGCTAAAATGTAAGATATCCTGCCTCCATTACGTACCTTTGTCACAAGTATATGATAAGCATATTCAGCATTCATACATATATAATATTGTGCTATATTTCAGATATCTGAATTTTCTTGCTCCCTAATATTGGTATCAGCATAGACCTCAAAAATCCCATATCGGTCAGGCCCTATTTAAAAATGCTTTATTTCCAGAAAAACGGTTAAACCAACCTTTTTATCATTATCTTTGTTATTCTTCACATCATCCTTGCTTCCCTGCCCACTTCCTCCACCACTATCTCCTCCTCCTCCTCCACCTCCGCCGCCGTCTCCCCCTCCACCTGCTCCTGCCCCCGGGACCGCCCCGCCTCCCTGGGCGCCTCCGCCGAGGCCCTGCCCGGCTGAATCTTTGGCTCGGGCCTCCTGGTTCTCCTTGTTGTCGGGTTTGGAGAGTTTCTTGCCCATGCCGGGCACAACGCCCAGCTGCAGCAGACAGTCGATGATGTTCAGCGCCACGTCACAGATCCTGGAGCTGATGTCGTGGCTGAGGACGGCGTACAGAGCCCGCAAGACAGCCTGAAACACAAGTGGGAGGGAAAAAGCAGCATGTTTGACATCTTCCACATTTAGCAGGCGCAGGACAGAGAGGAAAGCATCAAATTCACTTTGGATTCCCTCTGGAGTCGTTGCTGTTTTAGAGACACAGCAGCAGCAGGACAATAACATCCATTAACTATATTTGCCCAAAGGGATCGTTTAGCAAGGGTTTCATTAAATGACAGAGCACTCACAGTGAGGTCCAGCATGCCGTTCTTCAGCACAAAGTTATTGGTTCCCTCGATGTTCTCCCCTTCCTCCAGGCACGAGTAGTTGATGCAGGAGTCGGTGAAGCTGCGCGGCAGGTTGGCGCAGGCCAGTGGCTCCACAGGGATCTCCGGGACGGTGACGGGGGTGCAGAGTTTCTTCATGTGCTCGGTGAAAAAGTCTGCGTAGCCGACGTTGAAGGATGCCACCGTGGTGTTGAACGCCGCCATGGTGATGGTGGAGATCTGAGAGCGAACTGAAGGCGGTGAAAGAAAATGGATAATGTCATGTATTTTGATTACAGGAGGCAACCATGATGATAAAGTTATTCTATAATTAATAACTTAATTTAAGGATTTATTGCCTAATTTAAGGCTTAATTTATTCAGCTAATAAAGGAAAACTTAAAGTGAAAAATTCAATTCAAGAAGACTTTGGTTAATATTGAGTGTGTATAATTTAAAGGAAGTTTGAGACACCTAATGTAAGGCTTATGCTTTAGTTTAGGTTTGACAATATGTAACCTCCAAAAAACACAATTGCGGCTTTAATTCTGCCTAATTTTTTGGTAAATCTCTGCTGCCATGCCTGCTAAATTTATTCAAAATGGGAAAAAAAGAATGTATATAAAGTATATATAAGAAATAAGAACAAAAAGGTCAGGAACTGCACACGACAGGTCTAATTTTTAAATAAAATGATAACAAATAATAACCACACTATGCCATTTTTAAAAATTGTGCAAATTGAGAATTACAATCAGCACTTCTGTCATTATCTTCTGTTCGCAGTCGGCCTAAACAGCATGCATGTGTTCCAGTGTGGAGCAGAGTCAAAAGCAGCTCTGTTATTTGTATGTAAATTAGCATCGTCACAGGAATATTATCGTTATATAATCCTGTCCTATTTCTGCTCGGCAGGCCTCAGTGGATCCAGCAGCGTCTGGCGATGGCTGCAGCTTTAAAGTCTGTTTAGAGCAGGAAAAAGAGGATCGTTTCTGAGTTTGTCACTCCAACAGAAAAATGTGTAATTAACCACCCAGCTAAATTTGAATGATTAAAAAAGTCCCCAAGTCCGTTAAATTAGGTTTCAAAATCCCAGAAATTTCAGAAAGGTTTCTCTGCTCTGCAGGAGCTGAAACCACGCCCACTCGTGGGAGAGCATCAAGCGCCAGCCGCCAATTAAGTACCACCACCACTTCAAACGCACTGGTGTGATGGTGCTTATGGTGGTGGGGCGGGGTCATATGCCTGGAAGCTGAGCCTCCATTTTGGCACGTCCCCCAAAAAATCCCTGAACATGGAACTGGTGAAAAACAGTTTAAGGCTCTGACTCCAAAATGCACTTCTGCATATTTCTCAACCTTTTCACTTTTCTCACATATACACGACGTCAATATGATTGCGGTCGTCATTTGTGTAATTTCTTGAGAAGCGCGTGTTTTTGCCAGTTCTTCTCAATGTGCCGAGAATATTTTCAGTCATCTTGGTGTTGACTTTTATCTTATACCAAGTTGTTCTTATACCGATATCATAATCAAAAAATGCCTCCGATACCGCCGAAAATGCTGGCGAGTACACCAGTCTGTGCACCAATCAGATACTGTTTTATTTATTAGCTGCAAAACGGTACCCAGCTACTTTCCAGTCAGCTCAGTTAGCTCTCACTAACATTACAAACCTGAAATCAATTTCTCTTTGCTGCTCTAACACAGCACTCAGGAAGTTGTGTTGCATTGCCACTGTCGACTGCTACTGTTTTTAGAGCGATGAAGAAGAGCGGAGGGCGCATAATGTCTGCATTCAGCAATATTTTGCACTGAAAAGTCAAAGGAGATGTGTAAGGAATTGTTTTATGCACTGGCATCGGCTAATCCGCAAGTTTAGGTATCGGAACTGGTATCGGGAAGGAAAAATGGTATTGGAACATCTCTGCCTTTATTTCATCTGTATGTTGACTTCACTTTTCTGTTTTGTCTCTAAAATGAAAATTTTTCCTTTACCTTGCACTACCAGAATCAAACTGACAGGAATGTGCCTGCAAATATTTGTCAAAGAAACTCTTTTACGTGTTGTGTTTTTATGGAAATTTGGCTTATTCCGTCTTTATTCCGGCTCTGAATTTGTGCTTTGTTGGTCACGACTTGCTCTCAGCTGCTTTTTTTGCTCAAAATTGACTCGGCTACGTCTTTTTTCTCACCTTCTTTGACGGTGTTGTCGCTGTGGCTGTTGGAGTGGTCGGGCATGTCTCTGAGCAGCGAGTGGTGGGAGTGAGAGTGCTTGGCGCTCAGGCTGTCGGCGTCCGCAGCCGTGTCGGTGCTTCCCCTCCGAGTGAATTTGCCTGGAAAAGGGATGCTAACGGTTAATGTATCGGGTTGAATTAAACACACACAAAACGGATTACCTTCAAGGTAAACTCTTGCATTCTATGATTCATTTGAATTAAATCTCTTCCCCTGAATGGAGCTCGTTTGAAGCAGCAGTGAAGCTCAGCAGATACATAACAGTGAAAGAGGGCAGTGGGTTCACGGAAAGAAGGCACTCACTCTGAATAATAATATAAAGCGTCTTTGAGCCTTGAGCAAATTTTAATCACACTTCTCAGTGAGAGCTAATAAGGAATCGCAATGTTAATGAACTGACCTAATTCACTCGCTGACAGCCACATCCAGACAGAATCCTCTGACTCACCACATGGGAGCTTAGGGGAGAGGAAGCAAGACGAACGAAGCAAACTGGTGACATGCAATCTATCCTCATTACGAGCAGCTGACTCGTGCCTACCCATGATGGTGGCCTGCCAGCCGCTGCGGTCCAGAGCCCGCCGGTCGTCGCCCAGGCCCGAGAAGCTTCCAAAGGAGAAGGTGCTGCGGGTGGGTGAGACGTCCAGGTGGTCCTCGTGGAGCAGGAAGGGGACCCCCATGCGGCGCTGACGCTTCTTCCCCGTGTGATGGAAGGGGATGGAGCCCTTTCTCTCACGGTCCTCACGCCGATTCTTAAACTGAAACACGAGGAAAACATTCTCTAAACACACCTGACACATTGACTTCATTGAATAGATCTTAAATAAGCACGTCGGTGAAGGATGGAACTGAGTGTCTGTCTCTGACCTTCTTGAAGATATTCATGCCCAAGTCGGAGGCGAGGTCAGGCACCGCCTGCCGCCGGAGGTTCGTCAGAGAAACCTTCGCAAACGTCTCGGTGCTGAGAGATTTTCCCTCTTCGTTGCATTTTAGACTCATATCCTGCAAAACACAGCAGAGGCTAAAAATGACGTAACAGCCAGCGCAGCATGGACATCTTGAGACAGCTCTTCCTGCTGCTACCTGAGTTTTGTGGGTGTTGACTAACGAGGGCGTGGCTGCCACCATGGAGCTGCTGCGTGGGCGCGGCAGAGGCGTGACCAAGGGCTCCGGTACGCGTTCGGGCCTCTCCTCCAGGATCTGCCTCAGCCGCTGCAGGTAGTACATCAAGGCCCAGTGCACGCCCTCCTCCGTCCAGTGAGGCTGCAGCAGGCAGCGCAGCACGGCCACGTCGAAGTAAGTGGCGTAGCGCGCTCGCTGGGACAGGGAGGTCGGCAGGCCGGCGGGGGCTGACGTCCTGGAAGAAGAGGGAAGAGACGGTTTTAACGGAGACATTATTTAGTTCTAAAGGAACACAGAAACTTTTCTTCAATAACAAAGGTGATGCAAAATTTGCAAAATATCAAAAAATGCACAAGAATAAACAGTTTCAGGTGAAGCCCACAGTTAAGTCAATGACTCTATGTTCTTCTTCATCTTGTTGCATCACCCAAAGCATGATGGGAACTGTGCTACGAAGCTTTCAGACTTATTCACCCCAAATAAATATAAAGAAAAAAGGCTTTGATAAAAAATCCATTTAAAGTATCGCTCTTTTATTCTTTAAAACATGTCCTGGAACTTTTTAAGTGTTACTAAAATGTCAAATTATCACTTGTCTTGACAATATAAATATAACATAAAAACTTTCTGTAAATGAAACGTGTAAATAGACCTCAAAGTTCAAAGGTTTATCCTAATAAAGTTAAGTGAGGAATCCAAATATGGCTGTTATTGCTGCTATATTGTCTCATGTTTGTGTTTTTGTTGTATTTTATTGTATTTAACTTTTTTTGCTCCATGTACATGTCTTACCTGGATTAAATCCATGGTTTTATAAGAATTTTCAATTATTTTGAGTGTGCACATGTTGTGTTGTGATCAGTCAAACTTAGCAGATGCATAAAAGAGGAAACTATCTGAAATAAAACCATCAGAAAGAGCATCAGAAATGTTGAAACAGAATCTAAGAGGTACTCAAAGGGAGTAACACTGATTTTGCAGAAATCTAATAAACTAAAATCAATAGTAAAATCATGATCTTGTCAACATGCATGATAAATCGGAGCATTCTGCATGTGATCCGAGTCTTTCCAGAACTCTCACGCAACAATTACACCATGTCACAGCCTTTCTTCTTGTATTAGCCGGTCATCAACTCACGGCCACACGGCTTCATTAATAATGCATCAAAGGAGGACGGTAAACAAGGGCACAGCCCCCCTCCAGCATCATTGGGAGAGCAGCGGGAAGAGAGGGAGCCTAAGCCTACGTGAGTCCACTATAAATAAGCTGGAATGAAGGTCAGCGGTTGGGGAGCTGCAGAGCGTGCAGAGCGCCGTGCGCTGTGGAGAAACATATTGACACCATAAGAGACGGAGACAGAGAGAGAGAGAGAGAGAGAGAGAGAGAGAGAGAGAGAGAGAGAGAGATGGAGGAAGGCATTTAATCTCGGCCGTTGTAATAAATGGAGCAGGAAGAGACGGTCGATATCTACATGAATCACTTTAAGAGCGGACAGCAGAGGGAGGCTGGATCATGTTTCACTGTCTAGCCAACACACACACACACACACACACACACACACACACGTTCTGCCTGCTGCTGCTGCTGTTGTGTCACGTTGCCACGGAGACCAAGTGACGACAGCCACCCCGGGCCCCCCGACTCCATGCGGTAGGAGGGATGCAGCAGCCAGCGGTTGCCATGGAAACTGCCTCAGCATCAGCAGGGCTCGCGATGCGGCGCCACAGGATGAGTAAGCTGCATTAATCAGAGGAGTTGACGGCGGAAATGATTTTATCTGAGCAGCGCCGCGCCGCCGCGTGAAGATACAAGACGATGAGAGAGAGAAGACACATTCAGAGGCCGTTTTGGTTAAATCAAACCTGATGTGGATTCATCCGGAAGGAGTCCAACAACTTAAAAGCGTGACATAAATGACTTCTTAGGCGCTTAAAGGCCAAAATTCTCTTGTGCTGCTTCTCTAATTTACATTCAACTCACTTTCCTTTCAAACCTCTTAATGTTTCACACACAGCAGCTTCAAATTCACCAACATTAACACTTAAAAGAAAGCAATTAATCTGCTGAGTGTGTGCAGTGAAACAATAGAGATTAATCTCTCTCCCTTCCTGCGTTACCATGTGACTGCTCGAAAACCCTCCTGTGTCTGAGTGTATGAGGATGTAACTGGCTTGGGGGAGGGGGATTTGGGCTTATTTTGATTTGCTGTCGGCCGCCGGCTGTCGGTGGGACCATGAGAAGCGTCGGAGTAGCAGGAAGGAGTCGAGATGAGCTAAGGGTGGCTTATCGACCTCTCAGCGCCGTCTCCCGCATCAAACCTCGCTCTCCCGGCCCACTGGTGGGTGATTCAGGCTGATGAGAGACCGGCTATGATAAACTTAACAGAAAAAAGCCCACACAGGATGCGCAGGATGCAAATGTTGCGATGTTCTTATCTGGGGACTCTGCAGAGCATTTCCGGTGCATTAGAAGCCTGATGATCAACATTATTTCTATTTTTTTTTTTGCTTGATTTTGGGAAGCCAAACTTTTGTGCAGAGCTAGGCTCTCAATATAGCAAGTGACCATTTGCCGCCAACCGTGCCGGTCATAGCTGCCTCGTCTGAGCACAGATTGAGCCTCAGTCTGGCAGCGAAGGCCGACCAACGCCAGGCTTTCCGTAGGCAGACCAAACCAAGCCAGGCCGTGCCATGCCAGACCAGAAACGCTGCCAGCATCAGACATGTAGCACATTACTTCAGCGTAATTACCCCGGGTTTGTGGGCAAATGTCAGATGGGTCTGATGCTCGAGCAAAGACAGGGCTCTGTGTGTGCGTTTGTGTGTGTGTGTGTGTGTGTGTGTGTGTGTTGAGGCAGCACTGCTCCGGGCAACACATTACACAGGGGAAGGAGGAGCTATTCATGTACGCTAGCTCTCACAAGCTATTGGAGCGAGCTGTGCTGTGCAGTGTGTCGGACAGACGCCGCCGCGGGGATAAATGTTTAGCCATCAAGACGATGATGGCACCAGCGCCGTGTCAGCGCGGGTCACTTCTGCACGGATTCGACCCACAGCTGCTTCTTGGCTGCGTCACGGATAAATGATTCATTTGTGAAAGCTTTGGGAAAAGCAGTGAGATGATACATGATCATGATAAATCTGCATTGATGACTAATCTGTGATTTTTTACGCACGATTTCCCTCACTTAGCCTGTTCATGTTGCGTAAGACAACCTCTACATGACTTGTATCTATGTTACAGTCAGTTCATTTAAATTCAGAGAAGAATTTACCTCTTTGTTTGGTCAAATGACACCAGCAAATGTAATAATCTTAAGTTTTTCCTCTATTGCAGCGATTCCCAAACTTGGGGTCAGGACCCAAAGTGGGTCACAAAACCAGTTTTTGAGGCCACTAGTTAGAAGACGGCCTCTTTTTTCAGATGCTGTGTGTGTCTTTTACAAAAGAGACTAGATGAATTGGTTTTTGTGTTTTTTATTAGTAGTATATGTTATTTAGTAGATGTGCGGGTCCTAAGAATACGCCAAATGTCTCTGTGAACCCCTGCTTTTTTAATGACATTTTCTAAATTTTAAATATTAAAATATTGCTCTGATACATTTAATGTTTTTAGTCTCTGTACTCCAGTTTTTTGGGGCAAACATTAGGTTGCTTTTTTGCATATTTCATGCATTCATAAACAATGATGAAAAACGGCAGAAGAAAAAGTTGCAGTCATGCTGTAGTTGAGGTTCTGCGTTCAGCTCTACTTCACTATTATTAATTATACAGCGTAGTGCTGTTTATCTGTATTCATTGTATTATTTAGCGCTGCTCCCTCCTGTTGCTCCTGCAGTTTATCCCGTCCTTTCCCAAATAAGCCCTGTGGGCTTTTATCTATCCAAACATGAAATAGAAAGTGTCCTATTTTGCATAAATTGTAAAGCCTTTGAGACAAGGCCTTCGGGTTATTGCGATTTGTTTTGAATTCTCTCAGCATCGATCCCAACAATCTCTAAATTAAAGAATTACAAGCTGCCCTCACAGCTCATTGTAAATTACCTCGACACCAAACCAAATAATAAAGTAAAAATTTAATTTTGTCCTTGTTTGGAAAATGTATCACTGAAGTAAACATTAGTTGTGACACCTCTTGCTCCTCTTCTTAAGGGCATATGCCTATTTTTTTTTTCTTTTCTGTTATTTGCCTCCCTCTCAAGTTCCAGACAAGAAGACAGATTCAACTCTTTCGACTGTGCGTGCAGTAACAATGAAGAGACGGACAGAGCTCGCCCTCTGCTAATTAGCTTAGCTCAAATACTGGTAGTCAATGGGAAGTGTTAGCCTGCCTCTGCCTGAAGCCATCATGTAAACTTTCCAATAACTCTAAACGGTCCTGTGTGCTTGTTGTGACTTGTTTATTTACCACGTTATGTTATTTTCAGACTCAAATGAGCACTTTATGTAATACTTTTTTATTTCTTCTTCATCTTCTTCTCCTTCTGGTGTTTACTGGCGGCACGCGCCCTATAGTTTACTTCCAGTACAAAATTGATTCTAAAATTAAAATTACATACAACTCTTCGTTACTGCTCGCACGGTCGAAAGATTGGTATCTATCTTCTTGTCTTGAACTGGGGAGGGAGGCAATTGACAAAAAGGGAAAAAAAAAAAAGCCATAACCCTTTACAAGCAACCTGCACACACCAGATGTAACTCTGAAATCAAAAAAATCAATGATGCATGTGACCAAATGTAACCCATCTCACTGCTTCTAGGGGTTAAATTGATTAGCGGTGCTCACTTCTTCTTGGAAGGGCCTTTGACTGCTGGGGGTTGCTGGGAAGGGCCACCTTTCTCCACCGAGTTACCAGGACGACAGCTCTGCTCTCCAGCCACGGAGGAGGAGGAATCTGATTGAGCCGCTTCGCAAACCACCTGGAAGCCCTGCGGGTGGGAGGCAGAGACGGACAGATACTGAAGATAAACAGGCAGAAAGACAGACAGACAGATCCCGATAATTACAGGCTCTGAGGCTGGAGCGAGGTTTCTGTCATGACCTCGGCTAACCACGCTAATGCTACAACATGGCTGGTGCTAATGAATATTAGCATCCAGCCTCAGGGGGGACGCTGAGGGGGGAGGGGAAATAAGCATCTTGCCCGAACACGTTCAATCAACATGGGAGGCGAAATCTGTTGAGATCGGAGCTAAAAACGCTCACTCACCATGGGACCCGGGTTGCCAGATCCACAGGGGCTGCACTGGTTGTTGACTGGGGAGTTCCTCTTTGCTGTCGAGACAAGCAGATTACACGTCTTAGTAATGAGCAAACAAAAACAGATCCAGTCTTAAAGCTCGTCTGGGTGTCTGTGAGGGTTTTCTCCTCACCTGTCACAATGTTTCTGACAGGTTTGATGAGAGCGGTGAAGGCGGGGATGTCCGGCTGGCGGTGCTCCCACATGGGTTGCCATATGACCAAACCGCTGGCCAGTCGGAAGGTCAGATCCGACTCCTTCGAAACAAAGAAAGTGACATATTTAGGATACAATTTATAAAGGGAGCAGTTGTGCACATTTGGCCCTCCTCCTCATCAATCCACTAATCATCATATCAAAGAAAAAAGCAACTCACCGGACGTATTAAATGTGTTTTATGGCATGAAATCGACGTTATCATCATATTGATGTTATTAGACAATCAGTTACAAGATGCAGTAATTTATTGTTCAGCTGGGAAACAGGGAAATCCCAGGAGTATTGCAACCTGACCTTTGGACTATATCTGTTTGTACACACAGATCAATAGCCATAGGTCAACCCATACGTGTGTGTGCGTGTGTGTGTGCGTGTGTGTGCCAGTCAAAATAAAGCTGAATGAAACGGCAGCAAAAAAGTCTTTCAAAATGTCAACAATCCCAATGAAAATAATCATTTTTCTGATTAAAAAAATGATGCATATGCAGAGTAAAAATACAAAGAATCCACGCTGTGCATTGGTTTTCTCTTGTAAGAGTCGATTTAGAGGATAACAGACCTTGATCCGATGAATAAGCGGTGCGAACAGGAACACGAACAGCTCCACCGTGGCCATGCTCTTGTGGAACAGCTTGGTCCTGGCGTGCTCATCCTCCTCCAGCAGCGAGCCGCTGTGCTGGGGCCCCGACCCTCCTAGAGCGGAGCCCGAGCCGGAGCCCGGAGCCCCTGGGGACGACCCCTGGTTCCCCACGGGCTGGAGGAAGGCGCTGCTGCTGCTGCCCGCCGACCAGCCGTGGCCCAGGCTGGGCTCGTGGTTGCACTCCTGCGCCGCCTCCAGCAGCATCCAGTGCAGCGTGTGGAGCAGCTTGGTCTCGGCCACGCCCAGCTTGTCCTGGTGGCCTGTGGGAGGTCGGAGGTCAGGGGTTAATGTTGAGAGACGCTGAAGAAGGTGATGAAAGGGCAGAATGAAGCTGCAGTGTTTCTGTGAGGGGGCTTTGAGTGTATCATCATATCTTTTAAGTTCACTTTTGGCAATTTTTTAATTTAGTCAAAGGCTTACAAGCTCTTTTATAAGAGCTATTAAAGGTCAAACAAATTTTGGATGTAAAAAAATATCAAATCCAACTAATATCTAAATTTTTTAAGCTCTAATACATGATCTAACAATTTAATCGATGGATTAAGGCACATTTTGTCTCTTTATAAGTGCTGTTTTCTATATATTTAAGTGCTTTAAATAAACATTTTCTGTATTCATTTGTCTCTCTGTGCATTTTGATGCTGATGTGATTCAAAAAATTACAGAATTTATTTAAATAAACATGTAAATTATGATGTTTCTGTCTCCTGTATGCCAGAGTGTGGACGCACTGTCAGGTCAGGCTGTAACTGTGAATGAAAGAACATCAGTTTTGTGTTGTGTCCAATGAGGATAACCTGAATGAGGCTGTCAGCTCACTGCCTGCAGCCGTGTGTCCTCACCCAGCTTGTTCCTGTTCGACAGCAGGATGGAGGTGCAGTGGAGGACGTGAGGCAGCGCCGCCTGGACGAGCTCCCAGCGGGAGATGCTCTGGATGGCCTCTGACAGGGCCGGCGACAGCCCGTGGAGCTTATTCTCCACCAGCACCCGCTCGAAGGACTGTGGAAGGCAGCCAGAGAAGAGAGACATCAGCTGGAGACTAAAGCCTCTTTCTTTGACTATCTAAACGTCCCACATGGCCCGCAGCGAGGCGACGCCTGTGGCAGAGACAGTGGCAGCTCTGTTTTTGAGCTGGAGAAACGCCATAATGGATATGAGTTTCCAAAGGTCTCGCTGGCGGGTAACAGGGGCATGGAGAGGGGAAAAACTAATTTGCTAAATGTGACATGAAGAGCCTGCGAGATTTGCAGGTGCATTAAGGTAAACAGGGATTACTGGGAAGAGGGCGATTATTTATTTATTTATTTATTATCTCATTAGGCAAATGGCAACATGAGGGAACTTACCACACAAGATGCTTCATACTGTTTTCCCAACTTTGGACGCAGAAATGCACTGAAAAATACAAGAAACAAGATGTTGCATTTTTTGTCAGATTGCACATGCACATCCCAGTTCTTATATTATTTACATTTATTTTCTATCTACACTGATATTCTTTTAACAGATTGCTATTTTTTTATAGATTGATATCTATTCTATTTATTTACATCACTGATATAGTTGTATTTATTGCTTTTTTTAAAAAATATATACATTGCTATCTTTTTTTACTCTGGTGTTTATAAAATTTTGTTGTAGCTTTTTGAGGTATGACAGGACAGCAGGCCTGTTCGGCTTCAGAAACAACAACTAAATATTTCCCACAGGACAGTTTGCAGCGTATCACCGTCTGTTTTCTTTAGCCCACTTTCCATGTAACGTTAAATTTGCTTTACAGGTGTGACATCATGCAGTCCGCATCCGTCCCCATTCACAGTTCACGTCTTGGTGGGGAGGAAAAAAAAAAAAAGAGCATGCAGCCCACCTCCCTCCGTGTAAAACATTCAATGAAATCCGTGCTCAGTTTCATCCATTCACGCTTGGATGTATAATAAGGCAGTGCATGTATTTTGAGGGTCGTTATGACAGAGATGCGGGCGTCTTTTCACGCCGAGCAGCGGCGGCGGCTGCGCTGCTGTCTCATCCCTGATTATCGGCGATGACAAACACCTGTTATCAATTCCCACTAACCTGGTTTGCCTCCATAGGAAGGTCTGGATGGGGAACGGTATTCCCTTCCCGCACTCGGGCTCGTTGTCGTCCAGGCTTTTCCTCTTCACCATTTTGGCCGGAACCTGCCCGCGCGCGCTGCCCGCCCGCCTGCGTGCGACCACCGGGACGCGCGGCGGCTGCTGGCTCTGCGCAGGTGACCAGCGAGCTTCCCCTCACGACATGATTGGGCTCGTTCTGCGTAAAATGGCTGCAAGTGTCGGTCGCTCGGCGGCAGTAACGAGAGAGAGAGAGAGAGAGAGAGAGAGAGAGAGAGAGAGAGAGAGGGGAGGGGGTGGAGTGTGGGTGAGGTGGGGGAGAGGGAGCGCTCTGATTTCAGCACCTCCCTCGCCGGACAGCGACACTTGATCGACGTGCCAATTTCTCGGCGGCGGCGCTTAAAGACGCAGCCGGCAGCGGGACAGATGTTTCCTCATCCGCTCTCTCTGCTATAAAAATGGCAATATGTGTTGTTTTTAAACACAAACTGGTGTAAATCACAGCCGGATGATGCATTTACAGGAGAGATAATCCGCCTTTTGACCATCAACAGGTTGTTTCAGAAGCCATGCGGACCGCTTGGCAAGGTTTGGGGCCGTGAGGCGCAAAACAAACAGTGGATTACACTGAGGGAAGAGTATTTTGCGTCTTTTACTCAAGTAATAACAGCAATGCAACACCTTAAAAACTGTTTTAGACAAATTAAGGTGCTTCAAGCATCAAAAATAAAGGATTTAATCCTAATTTAATCTGTAGAGCTACACTATTATTACATAAAACAGTGCTGCTTTTTGTTTAGAACTTGCAAAACTTACAAATCCTAATTTAAAACATTTGTTTGAAGATGTTTTTCACAATAAAAGTCTCAGGGTAAATCTATGACCCGACCGATATCGGAATTTTAGGTCAGGTGCCGATATTATGATGTCCGATATATCAGCTGATACTTAATATCATCTGAATGTGGTTGTCAAATACTTGTGACAAATATACATAATGGAAGCAGGATTTCTAAACGCTTCACTTGTTAGTTAGTAAAAAGCAGGATGCCCTCTGCTGGACAAACTATGTGATTACACCATTTTAACTCACTAGTCCATTTTTTTCTGACTTTAAATAGTTTTAATATCGGCAACTTGACGCTGATACGGGTATATCAGCTGATAATATCGGTGAACCCGTATATCAGTCGTTTTTAGCACGTATTTAACAACAAACACATCATACTGATGTTTTTCTGCACTGGATAAAAATGCATGCTGGAGACAAATTAAAAAAAAAAAAAAGAGAGAGACACCAGAGTGGAGCTGTTTTTCATTTTCTTTATTTCTGTTGTCGTCATCCTGTAGGAGCATTTGTCATCAGTACGTCTCAAACACCGGAAAAAGTGTGCACACATCTACATGGTCTTTTTTTTTTTCTTCTTTTAAATACACTTACACAGGCAGAGAGGGGCTGGGGGAGGGGGGAGGAAGGAGGAGGAGGAGGTCTGGAGGAGAGGAAGCACAGAAAAACACTGACATCAGGGGGGGAGGAGGAGAGAGGGGGCAGAGGAGTTTCACAATGGTGAGCAGAGAATATGCTAAACAGTTTTGTTTTTTTTACTTTTTTTCGTGAATCCTAGCGGCTGCAAGTTGAGGGTTAAGTCCCGTTATCCATCGGTTCTTCTTTAGTTTCTCGTGAAGTTACTGGTTCGATCAGTGGCTGCTTTTTCAGTGGAATGTTTTCTCATAAAGCTTCATACTTCCCACATTTCAGACAAACTTCAGGCCTGCGGCCCATTCAAACGCATCGTAGAGCCCAGTCTTTGCAATAGAAAAGAATCAGCCTGGCCATTTACACTCACACTAACAAGTTTAAGATTCCTCCAAACATTAAAATTTTTTTTTTTTTCATGTATTTGCCATGCCAGCATAACAGCCTAAAAAATCACAGAGCTAATGTAAAATTTAGCAAAAGAGCAGCCCATTGGTTTGCAAAACAGAAAAATAAAGGAGAAATCCATTGAAAAGCTGAAGCCTTTTAGCGCTCGACTCGACACAACTGCAATGGTTATCCACATTTAAGTGCTAATAAGCCAGTGCAGCCACAGGGAAACGTACAAAAAACTGGAACAACTTCCACTACAGTGACATTTATAAAAAGAAAACAGAACAAGAGAACACAACTCGTCCAACGATTCAGCACATTTCAGGAAATCAGAAGATAAAAACCAACCAACGCACAAACGGAAAAATTCGTGTCGTCTGACTTGAAAAGTCACATTTTAGCAGACATGCTCTTCTTCGTTCTTTATACACGCCACGTTTCTGTCACTTTAGCCTCTCACACAGTTTATATTTAAGACTAGCGTCTAGGATCTAGTAGTTACATCTTGAATTCAGTACCATATAAATTCTGCATGGCCACGATGCGTGAATTCGCCTTGATCCCGATACAAGTGGAATGTGATGCTTTGCACGCTAAAAAAAAAAAAAAAAAAAATGCTGTACAATCGTAAAACCGTCAACGCCTTTTCAGACAAACATCCACTCAGACTTTAGCATCTAAAACAAAAACAGAAAAGTCCATATTTGAGTGAACGGACGTGAATGAGGAACAAATAAAGAACGACTGGGCGTGAATTTGGAATAATCTTAAAACTGAGTTCTTAAAATCCCACCAGGAGGACTGGAAGGGTCACTGACGGATTAAACGGTCCATCGACTACAACTGTAGCACATGCTGCAGTGAGGGACCGTGGGAGAAACACTGGATGAGTGAATGAGATCGATGCGGAGAGGAGGAGTGGATTTTGTGAGGGGATCCGAAGCGGAAGTGGCAGCCCGCTCATAAGCCCTGCTTGGCCAGGGCGGCGGTCACATCCTGCGCCAGCGTGGACAGCTGGGGAGACTCCAGGAGGTTGATGCTGCCGGCGGAGGACAGGCGAGGGGAGGTGCCTCCTGTCTCGGCGCCAGGGGAGTGGGTGACGACGATTTCCGCGCCGTGATCCACTCGAGCTTTGGCCGTTTCCCGGAAGTTCAGCTTGTGGCTCTCGATCTGGCGGACGATGGAGGAGTAAAGGTCAGTAGCGGCAGTGACATAGACTTTGCGTGCACAGGACAAATGTTCTGCGTGCTGCTTTTTTACCATGATGTTTCCCCCTCCGGGCATGTGGCTGGTGTTGCTCAGGGAGCCGACCTTGGCCTGGGCCTTCTCTTTAAAGTCCAGCTTCACATTCTCGATACGCACGTGTCCTCCCCCTGGGAACGGGACAGCAAGAAGGAGAAGAAAAGCGTCAAAGCCAGAGGGCATCACTCGCCTGCAGGGCCACGCTCAGGGCAAAGAGTCTCACTTGT
>JAPZDX010000017.1:6288315-6303779 GCA_029783625.1 Naso annulatus | reverse complement strand
ACGCTCCTGTACCAAAAAACAACATGATTTACTCTTAAATTAAGCAAAACTACTTAAATGAACCTACATTTGTGGCCAGTGTGTCTCGGCAAAAGTGCCTCGTGTGCTTCTTTAATGCTGAATAAAAGAAATGTTGCGATGCAATGGATGATAACCTTGGAGATCCGGCAAGTACTGTTATTTTGTGATGCAATGCATCCTGGTACATGTAGGCACTGCAAAAACGACTATGTGAGCAGGACAACTCAGAAAACTCAGCTTTCTCCGTCAATATGGCACAAACTGAGGAATTAATTGCTTCAGTTGAATGTTATTACCATTAATCAGACATCCACAATGAAAAATGACAGATTTTCCATTTAAGTTACCAACTTTTCTTTGTCCCTGTCAACTTCAAAGTCAGAGAAGAGGTCAAATGTCATGTTATAAGTAACGCTTTTGGGATATTCATGCTCTAAGTTTTTCAAACCTGCATAAGACAATCTGGCACTGTCAGCATCACTTTCAGTAACAGTTTGCTCAATTAATTATGAGGTGTTCCTGTTTGCTGCAGCCTTGTGGATGTGAGGACAACTGTCCCTGGATTTCTTTGATACGAAGAAATCCTTCAAAACAAAAAGATTCTCAGGTAAGTTCTGGAGTTTCAGGCAGCGTCTTTCTTCTGTTGCTTCTACCTGGATGTTTTTCACAATAAACATCAGAAATATCGTCATTATTTCTCCTGGAATGTGTAGGTAACGCTGAATCTGGAACTACTCTGTGTTGAGTTTTGACTGAGTTAAGACTGCAGGAATTTTTGGGGGCAGAAAAAAGGTTAAAATCTCTGTAATGAAATGATACTTAGTCTTAAGTAACATGCGGATTTTACCTGAGGGAGTTCATTCATCAGATAGTAGAATCCTTTGTTGGGCTCTCCCAGGAGTGCGCTGGCTGGGAGCCGCACATCTTCAAAGAACAGCTCAGCTGTGTCCTTCAAAAGAAGAAGAAGAAGTCAGACGGCTCTATCAGGATGTTAAAAGGCGTGTGGAAACACGATCTTTCTCAGGCCGATGAGCTCCAGTACCTGCGCCTTCAGACCGATCTTCTCCAGCTTGCGTCCTTTGTGGAAGCCCTTCATGCCGTTCTCCACCAGGAACAGACTGATGCCGTGCGCCGCCGTCTTCGCCTCGCGGTTCGTCACGGCCACGACCACCACCAGGTCGGCCATCCATCCGTTTGTGATGAACACCTGGAGAGGTGAGACAGGAAAGAGCTCGAACTGACGCTGACACGCTGTAAAACACTCGTTTCTGCTGTTGCGACTCAGTACCTTGTTGCCATTGAGGATCCAGTCGCTGCCATCCCTCTTGGCGTTTGTCCTCACACCTTGAAGATCACTGAAAGGAAAAGGTATGCTCCAATACCTCACTGCTGTGTGTGCTTATTTCTTGAATTTTTTTTTATCTCCACTCGAGTCCTCACCTGCCTGCTCCTGGCTCTGTCATTGCAATGGCGGTGATGCATTTCCCGGCAGTCATCTCAGGGATGAAGCGTTCGATCTGCTCCTTGCTGCCGTAGTTGCTGAGGTAGGGTACGGCGATGTCGGAGTGCAGGGCGAAACCCGGCCCTGTGCAGTTGGCGTACATCCTGGAGGACAAAAACAAAATCGAACCAACAAAAGTTAGACAGAGTTTGATCGAAGGGGATGAATTTTACTTGGAGGACAACTTACTGCTCCTCCCATGTGATGGCAGCAGAAAGCAAGTCTCCACCGATGCCACCGTGCTCCTCTGGTATCAACACACACAGCATTCCTTGCTCGCCCGCCTTCTCCCACACCTCCCTGCTCACCTGACCCGCCTTCTCCCACCTGGAGCAAATACAAGGGGACTGTGAGGTGGGGAGTCAGCACACAAACAGTGACTGGAAACATGTGATTCCACCTACTCCCTGTGGTATGGGACCACTTCATCTTGATAGAAGCGCCGAACGCTCTGCCTGAAGAGGTCATGGTCCTCGTTGAAGATCCGGCGGGTCCCGATGTCCGTCAGGGACTTGGCGCTGGAGGCCTCTGGACGGAAGGTGGAGGCGGAAGACGGCTGGGCCTTACTGTGATGGAGCCTGTGAGAAAATACAGAGATTTCATCACATTCTTGATGAAAAGACAGAAAGTGGCAGATTTGGCAACCCTAACACATAAATTGAAGCTCCCATTGAGATAAGGGTAAAGGTAAAACTAATTATTATTTACAGTAATAATTGTTGTAGATAATTTTCTCAATTATTTATTTGGTCCATGGAAAAAAAAAGCTCATTCCAACTTCCAAAAGCCCTTTAAAATATCAGCAAACGTCTTATTTTGTTGGATCACTAGTCAAAACGCTGCAGATACTTAGTTTATTATCTTAAAAGACAAAGATAACATCTTACCCTTAAATCTCGCGAGAGTACATTATATCAGAAAAACAAGAAGTTTTAAATACTTAAATAATAAAATTGTAAAAGCTGTAAAACTAGCTACAGTTCCTGCAACATGTGAACATGTTGACCTTTAATGTTACGTAAATGACATTAGCAAAATGAACTTAGCAAACGTACTTTTACTTTTATAATGTTACACCAGTGGAGTATTCATTTCCGCCTTCGGTTTGGATTTTCAAACTAAAACTCCACTGCAGATAACAGACTGCTTATCACAATAAGAGAATGTGTGTCAAAGGTCGCCCACAGACAGCTGGGTCAATACAGACCAATAATGTTACAATTTTACAAATGTGTAGTGACTTGTGAATGATTTACAAAGCTAATAACTTAAACAATGTGCAGGAAATTCGTAACGTTAGACACAACGTTGCATTTCTCGTAAAAATAAATCACGTTTAAAAAAATAAGTCTAAAGGAAAAACTTGAAAAATACATTAAAAAATCTAAATTATTACCTTGCATTAACTACAGAGAGCAGCTGTCGTCGCCCGGAAACATTTCTCAGCACGGAAAAACACGTTTTGATCATTTTGTTGGACTGACAACTGTGACAAAGTCCTACAGAAAATGTCTCAACCAAACACGACAAAGATCGTTTGAGCCAGTTTCTCCTGAAGACGCGGTACTTTGGCTCCTCCTCTTCCGGGTTACGATTTTAAGCGTTAGGAAATGATTTTTGTAGCAAAGTAAATAAGCTCTTGTGCACTTACACTTTCATTTCCGGTAATTGAAATACTCACGTAGAGCAAAGTACCTCGAATGTGCGTTTTTAATGAATGTACAAAGTTACCATCCACCAGTTTAACATTTAGAGAAGGTTTTTTTCCTATGACAACAGTGGCAGAGTGAGACCTCTTACTTCTTTCTCCTGTTGAGGTTTCTTCTACTAACCCTGAGGAGGATACGTTGCTCAACTCTGACACCTAGCGGTCGGAATAAAAACCGTTGCAGGAAAATGTCATGTTTAAACCAAGGGTCTTCAACCTTTTTCAGCCCAGGTTTCAGAAAAAAAAAAAAAAAAAAAAAAAGTGAAAAAATGTTGCATTTTAAGAGCGAACTGTTTTAACCTATTTTTATCATATTAGTAAAAAGTAGTTTATTATTGCCCATTAAAATTAGTTTACCTTTAATCGAGTTTACTCAGTGTACTTTTTGTCCAAATTTAAGAAAAAATCACACATATAAATTATTTTGCTGAAAAATTTTAACAATTTTTGGGGACCCCCTAGGGGTCATGGTCCCTGGTTGAGGACCACTGTCTTAAACATAAGTGCCGCCACTTTCCTTCTCCTCTTCCTCCTCAAAACAGACCTTAAAATATACAATAAGTATAAATAAGTGTCCGTACTAAACAAAATCTTAAATATGAGTAAAATGTCAGCAACATATTTCTTCCATATTTTCTAAGAGACATATAAAACACTGGACATGATACAGTAAATTGCACATAAAAACAAGAAACAATATGTTCATTGGTGTAGATCTGAATTCATATTTTATCAAGAAAAAATAATACATTTATATTGTACATTTAAAGTAATTTTTGACATAAATTGAGATCTGATTTGTAACCACAGACTTACATATCCTGATAGAACTAAAGCAGAAAGAGAAAAATCTGTATTGTCTTTCACATCTATTTCATAACGTAGAAAATGCTTTAAAGACAAAATAGATGCTGTTTAAAAAAAGGTAATGAAATGCTGTATCAGAAGCATGACCACTTCCTCTTAACACCACAAGGGGGCAGACTCTCTTAAGGTTACAACTTTCAAAGCTCCTGCATTTGATTCATACCAGCACAGGAAAATTAAAGCAACACATTTAGAAAAAAAAGTGTCAAAACCAAAACCAAACTGTATTTTTTTAAGTTAATTCCTTGTTTGTCCTTCTCAAGGATGCAAAAAGCCCAGCAGCGTTTGACAAATAAACCTGCAGAGTTTCACCTGAACACACATCAGTAAATGTTCTGTAAAAATGTGAAACCGTGGTGTGTTACATACTTTGTCACTTCCTCAATCATCTCTCAGAGTGTTTTGCTTTTCATAAAAATACATTCCTGTGCAAACTGTATGCATTAACACTGATTTACCTTATAAGAGACTTCATTACACTTTAACTTAATAGGATATTTGGCTTTTGCAATTTACAAACTGACCTTATGGAAAAAATCTTAATCTACCCCCTCTAACTTACCTGAATGTGTTTTATTTTTGGTTCGATGAGCTCACACACCTCACCCGCTCTGACTATCTGCTTGTATGTTCATCATAGTTCTGTTATTTTTACTATTATCTGTGTTTTACTCGTATGTGCTTGTGTTTAGAACTGGAGTTAAATTTCTTGTATGTGCACACATACTTGTAAGTAAACCTGATTAGTTTTATGATTTAATTTTTATGAATGGAATTTCATTTGTAGGAGAATGAATGTGCTAATTTGGCTTAAATACATCTAGACTAAAGCTTATCTGCGACTGCATTTGAGCAATGAAAGATCAAGAATCAACCCAGATGGGATGTACGTTGGAAAAGTTTATTCTGACATGAACAGTGACAATAAATAAAACTTTTCAGGGAAGGGGGGGAGACTTTTGGCGGTCTATCCACGACCATCCAGCACCTTTGGCATTGCTGGGCCAGTGATGGCGTGACTGAATGAGGTGGCGGTGGGAAGGGAGGGATCTACCCTCACTTGATGAGCGGTCACCCCTTTTCCCCCGTTCCTCACCCCATGCGGCAAGTGGAGACGTGCCCCGGTTGGAGTAGAGGCCGAGTGATGGGGGTCTGCAGTGGAGAGGTGATGGTGACGTCCCGAGAGAGGAGGGTTTGAGACGAAATGGAAAGGAAAACAAAATAAAACAACAAGATGGGTTTGCCTGAACATCCCTTGTACATAGTCCTTGTCTTTCCTTGTTGGTCTTTGGCACAGTGTTGATGTCCTGAACACTGTTGGGCTGTCTGTAGGGGGAGCTACAGTTTCTTCAGCACTCCTACTGCTGGCCTCTTACACAGACATGATGTGCTTGACGAAAGCTGGAAGAAGACGAACCCAGAGGTTAAAATCTTTGTCGTAATATACTTGAAAGATAAAAGAGAAGGAATGCTGGGAAATCCAAGCTTACCCTCATAGTGCACACTGCCGTTCTCGTCCTCCTGGCCGGCCATGAGGGCATCAATCTCGGGCTCAGACATCTTCTCTCCTGTAGACGTGCAAGGATCCATGTCAAGAGCACGTTCTCCGTTTCACATACTGTACGAGCCAAGCAAACTATATTTGTGCGCTTCTATATTTGGGACTTGAGACTTGAGACTCACCCAAGGTGGACAGCACGATACGCAGCTCAGCGCCCATGACTGTGCCGTTGCCCTCCTTGTCGAAGACACGCAGACCCTCAACGTAGTCGTCGTAGGTACCTTTCTGGAGAGCGTCGACTTCCTTCAGCATGGGCAGGAAAGCGTCGAAGTTGAGCCTCTTGTTGGCCATGTCTGATGGAAAATGCATTTGTTGAGAATGTGACCATAACTTTCAAGAAAAGGTACCCTTAGGGTTTCTGCTAAAAAAAAACCCCTTGATTTATCTGGTAGGACTATGATTAAGTCTCTTTCTGTATTCTGCATGCTCGCAAAAAGGTCTCACCATCGGCGGAGGGGTTGCCCAGAATCTTTGCAACATCCTTGTTTGTGGGGTTCTGGCCCAGAGCGCGCATGATGTCAGCCACCTGGTTGAAGGCCACCTGGTTGTCACCAACTCTGTCAAAGAGACCAAAAGCCTCCTTGAAGTCTGGACGGGTAGGAAGAGAGATGAGAGAACTTTGAGTTACAAAGAACTGACACAAGTCGGTAAAGAGAGAAAAAAAATACACGATTGTGAAGTCAGAGTGCTCACACTAGAAATCTAAGGGCTTTTGAGAGCATAAAATGGACCTGGAAAAAGACCTCAGTCAAATGGAAAACGGCAAAAAAATGATTTGATATGAAAAAGAAAAATCTCTCTTATGTTGCCAAAAGGTTACATTTTCTGTCTGGTTGACATCAGCGTTCGTAGAGTAACATTTTGTGCTTCCTTTGGGTTCTCTATTCATTCTTTTCAGGGGATCTTTGTCAGCAATGGCAGCTATGTGCTGTCACACTGAGCTGCAGGATCAAAGACAGTGGAAGCCACATTCTTCTGTCATTGTTCCCGCTAATCGGCAGAGACAGCTGTACCCGAGCAGAGAAGACGAAGGTACCAACCGGGCCCCGAACAAAGGTTAGCTATTTCTACAAATCCCGCCACGAGGCCAAGTCAGAGTGACCTTTTTGGCAGATTAATGCTGCTTCTGAACAGCAGCAGCAGGAACAGCTGTAGCAGCCACACCCCCCTCGCAAAGCCCCTCTTCATTCCTGCCTCCACTTGCATTTGGGAGGAATTTAGGGGGCAAACTGATACATGTCGCCAGAGTACCCCCGGCCATATAGAGGCATGGCCCCATGGCCCCTGCTTGAGTTAAACCAAGAATGCTGAGTGCAGAGTAATCAACACCTTGCATGTATTCTAATGGCAACCAACATGTGGTATACATGTTCCAGAATGTGCAGAAACAGCGTTTTTTTGGATTTTTTTTGGGGTGCAAAGCTACAAATATGAACTTTTGAGCTTTGAACTCTAAAATGTCCATATGGGGAATTTTAACCTCACTTTGAGATTTATGTTTGGTACAAGAACGAAAGAAATCTGAAAGAATTGTGGAGACAGATTCAAAAGGGGACATTTAACCCATGGGACGAGCCCCAGCAAATGCCTTCTGAAGGACGCGTCTTTCAGCGCTGAACAAACGGTTTTAGGTGGTGCCAGTTTGGATTCCTGGTGTAAGGGGATGCTGCCGGCCCTGCGTCTTAAACCTTGACCTGCAGATTAACACCTCTGCTGTTTCAGGCCCTCTGTGGGCTGCAAGACAAGGCTAGGTCGGCTTAGAATAGACATATCTCAAATCCTTCACGACAACTGGACAAGTCCTTGGAATGGCGTTTCACGATGGTCATAGGTCTAAAAGTTCCTCATCCCTGCTGTCACCTTTTAGCTACTAATTTGGACTAAAGGTTCAAGACCGCAGCAACTCTGAGAGCTTATGTAGCGTGACAATTGCCAAGATATCCTCTCTACGACAATTTCGAGCTCGTACTCTCTCCTGCTGGTGATAGCGCGGGTAAATGTCACCCTGCCTGATGATGAGAGGGCGGGATTCCTACGACCGCATATTTCACAAGCCAAGTTATTTGTAAGGGATGAAGATGAAATCTTGCCGTCTCTTCACTTACCCTCAATCTGGTCCGCTGTGAACTCGGTCTGCCATGGAAATATACCAAAAAAAGGAACAGACACAAAAACAAACACAGAGAAATGAATAGAAAGAAATGATGTAGAAGTATAAAAACAACAGGCAAATGCAATTTATGTAAGATTCTCTACACTGTCCAAAACCGCACTGAATACATACTATGGACGGTGAAATTATAGGTTCTTTGCATTTGACTATAAGCCTATACTTATGTTAATTATAGTAATATGGAGGTATTTCAAAGTGGTGGTCCTGGGCTGCTCAATCTAACTTTTCCTCACAATTTTTAATCAAAAATGCGAGTCAGGATTTCAGTGATGCCAATAAAATCCAAATCTGCTGTTATTTTTGGAGAGTTGGTATCCAAACTCAAGCTTCAAGCAATTGTCCCCAGTAGGATAAAAAAAAGTAGTAACTCCATTGGTACCGCCCCACCCCAACAAGGTCCAGAACAGAACTTTGTACACACCATTTTGGAGAGTTGGAGCCGGAGGAAAGAAAGGAGAAGAGAAGCAGGAGTCCCAAGACAGAGTGGTCCTGAGCCATGGTCCAAGCCCCCTCTTATTTATCCCGGCCATGTGATGTCACGTATGCTAATGGGGCGGATCGGGTGACACGCTGGAACATCTTTAACTTTCTTAGGGCACACGGAAAGGAGAGCAGTGCGAGTAGGCCTTTAGAAGGGGACGGGGATATTTTTAGAAGTAGAAATAACTGTGTCAAGACTCTGTGTCTTGTGTGTCAAGATCTGGAACAGATTTCAGCTGATTTCTACAAAGAATAAATGCTTTCATTGACTTGAATCTAAAGGTTTAGCCTTTGAAAGAGATACACGGCCGATCGGAGTGGAAATTCAGCTGAAAAGTCAGCTACCCAGTGGCTCACTTCAGCAGAGCTGCAGGGCCAGAAGGGTCATTTACAAGGTGGTATTTTTAAACAGTGACACTTCTCCTCCTCTTATGGTTAAATAACAGCAGGGCAAAAAACCAACTGAAAAATCCTGTCCAGTCAGGCTGCTGTTGGAAAAGTCAACTCAGAGTGACAGTTTACTTAAAGAACAGATGAGAATCTACCTAAGTCTCATTGCATGAGACTTACAAACTCTTTAAAAGAACTGAAATCAGAGAATATGCACCAAATTATCCACAACATATACTCAAAATGTTCCATAATGGTTTTACAGTTAAATCGAGCCCTTTAATGCGTTTCTTTCTTTGCTTTATCTTCATTATAAACTGATCAAAACATCTTTTATTTATAATATATGTGGCTGCATGAAAAGACAATTACATGATCGGGATAGTCTTCCTTCTGCAGGAGTAAAGACCAGGTTGCATAATCTCTGGAGGTGCACAAAGCTGCTTCACTTACCTCCACCAGAGCTCTCCATGGTGCTGACGGCAATATCAAAAGCAAACTACAGTATTATTAAGGCTGCAGATGCATGACACAGTTCACAAGAGGACACTTCTGATGGATTTTGTCTTAAAAATAAACTAATGCAAAGACAGAAAAATGGGGAAAAGTTATAAAATGTCAACATTTTTTCACTCTGATGGGAGTAAATAAATAAAACTTCTAGTGTTCATTACTTTAAGAGAAAGTCAAAAGGAAATTACTTGCTTTTGTCAAAGTAATAGTATTGGAGAAATTATAAAAAAGTATTAAAAGGTTAAAAAGATGCAAATGTTCTTTTATGAGTCATCTAACAGACTCTTTTTCTGCCAGCAGGGCATCTGCAGGTTAAATTTAAGGCTTTTTACAACCTTTTTAAGACGATTATGAATCCCATTTTCAGTATGATTTTCATGTCTATACTGACAGAGAAATAAGAAGGATATGAAGAAAAATTAGAGTGCCAGAATTTCTCACAAACTAAATGTGCCGCTCCCGAGCTAGATCTAATTAAAGTTGTACCAACACTGCACTAACAAACAATTTTAACTTATTAATTTTAGAGGTTGCTATTTTTTTGCTGTAAACAGTCTTTTGCAGAAACTCAGTCAAAAGTAAGAAGTAAATCCAACTTGTCAACTTTATACTTCTGTCAAATCTTATTCCCAACACTTCATGGCCTTCACTTTACTAGATTTTTAACTTTTAGAGGACCTGCAAATCTCCTTTTTTAGTTATTACAACTACTATCCTATTTTTCTCATCCGCATTGTTACATTTATACTCACCTTTGTTATCCTAAAAGTGTGGCTTCATCTTGCTAAAACTGTCAAACATATGATTTGTCCAGCAGATTTATATCCTGACTCATGAACTCTCACTGCACTGAAGGTTTAAGGATTCTGCACGAGATGAAGTCTGCACCCAAACATCAACTCTGCAGCTCCAACACAAGACTCTGACGGCTACTGCGTAAGATATGTTCATGGTTTGGAATATTAATTCAACTATTGAGAAGCTTTAAGAGAGAGATAATCATGTATGAATCAACAGACACAAATCAGAACATTTTTTTTACATCAGCAAACACATTTTGATCAAATGTATTCTATAAGGACACAGTCTGTCTTTCTATCTGTCTACTCTTGCATGAACAGTGACTAGTTTTGTGATTTGCTGTCTCTTGTAATTTCCTGAGTACCTTCTGTTCAGTGAAGGTCTTTTTGTGTTTCATGTTCCAGAAACCTTCGACTGAGATTCATCAGTCAGCATGTTAAAAATGCAAACATGACTGGGGTTAAAACATCTTTTTGTGGCCTTTTTTTCCTTCCGAGTTTGTTTAAAAGGACGGAAAGACAGATTAGATTCATCGAAAGCGTGACTAAAAGATTTCTAGACTCTTGACATCAGCCAACCCACAGCGACAGAGCGGGAAGGAAAAGAGCTGGAGGACATTTGTGAGACCGAGAGAACAGTGAAGACATGTCGCGAGACCACACCCCCGGACAGATGAGCTCTATTTTTACTCCCAGCTCTGCCCGGAGGTGTTCGGTTTCTCCTGCGCTCTGCCGAGAGGGGGGGTGGAAAGAAAAATGGACGCTCCCGCTCCTCAAGACTCCCTGGTACAGTAACCTCCCCCCCACCTCCGCACCCCGCCAGCCCTCCAGCTGGCGTCGGGTCATAAAGCAGCATTGGCAGGGGGCTTAAAAAAAGAGTGGCGGCATTGTGTTGCCGCTTGGTTTTCGGGGGCGTTACATGAGCCTTATTTGGAAAAGAGAGCAGATCAGTCGAGCCAAGTGGCCCAGAGGAGGAAGAGATGGAGGATTTTGCTACATAAAACACTACAGAACTTCATTTATTTGACATTTCTCTGCTTATTTGGCAGCTCCTTTATTTTTTGGATTCCCTTCACAAATAAGTCGAAGCAAAAAAACACTGTCGACATTTTTAGACGGCTTTTTTATTTAATAAAAAAAAAAATCAGCCTGATTAGCATAAAATCTGACTGTCAAATAATCTATTCATGAGGCGGCCACGCTTCAAGGTGAATCTCCTTTGATGGCCGACGACGGCAAATCATCGGAAGCTCTCTGCCGCCCCCATGTGGCTTTTCTTTGCTGCTGCAGGATAACAACAAAACAAGAGCCCCAAAAAGAATTCAACTGAGAGCAACAGCTGTAAAAAGACGCGTGATTTATTGCTCAGACGTGCAAAGGACGGACAACAGTTTACAGTTTGGGGTTAATCCTTTAACACATGGCACTGCTTGTACTGTTTTATATTTAGTGCATTGTAACGAGCTTTGCTTTGCTGACTTAAGCATTTTTATCCTATTAAACTTACAGAACATTCAGTTAAGTGTCGACAAAACATTTAGTTTTCTATCATCTTTTGTCTGAAATCAAAAATTAGCTTCCTTCCTTTTCGCCTAAACAATCTGAGCAACATCCAGAGTTCACAAAAAAGTTTCATTAGAACACAAAAAGCTAAAGATCTCCCCTTTTACACGGCTTTGAGATTACTACGTTAGCTGAGATGTGAGGATTTTTTTTTCCAGAACAGGAAGTGAGAAAGTCCCAGAATTCCGTTTGCGGATTTAAAGTGGGGTATTTTCATGCATGAGCGTAACAGACAGCAGAAGCGTTGCTCTTCTCCCGGCGTGGAGGACTACCTGCGGCGAGACGTTCACACCTCAAAGGCCGGGAACCTGGCTCTCATTGGCTCTAGGATGTCGGCCAGGAAGTAGATGGTGCCTGCCATGCCTGCAAACAGGAAGTGACACGGTAAGAGGGGAAAAACTTAACGACATCATAGATGCTGCTGCTGCTTCTTTTACCTTCAAAAAGGGAGTAGGGAGTGTCTGGCGTTCTGCATCCGTGTCTGCCGTAGTTCATGCACCAGTCTGCAAACTGAGGAGATGCAGAGAGATGCAAAAAGAGAGAGAGAGAGAGAGGCTGTGTCGTAATTACACTACAGACTGTAGCTGGAGCGTCCCCGGAGAAAAGCGAGCAATGTCAACAACTGCTAAAAATTGTGCTCGGCTCAGTGAAATCCAAGCATCTGTCGAGGTATCGGATTATGACCACAATGTCTCTCTGTAGCACAAGGGGGCGAGTAGCAGAGCTTAGAAAAGACCGGAGAGTCTATTTCCATCCTGGATGGACAGATTCATATTAACGACGATGCACGTGGGACTCGAGCTGCATGCAGTGAATCTAGAGAGAGCTCACTGACCTGCTGTGACGGCAACCAAACTATTGTTAACAAACAGAAGAGGCCTCTCACATGCGGCCTGTTTCTGGGACACTTTCTGATCTTAATTCTATGACTGGTCTCACTTCGGACAACAAAGCCTCTAAAAACAAACATAAAGTTACTTTTTTTCCCTCTGTTATGCCATTATTAGCCATGTAACGATATGAAAAACTCACAGTCCAATAAGAACTCGGCTGACTGTGTTTGCCTGCTGAGATGATGAGTTTTTCACACGCAGCCGTTTTTATGCAGAGATCCTTGATCAGTGCAGCATTAAACAACCCGTCTTCTCTTGTTTTAATGTTATTTAAACAGAACCGAGCAGTGCGTCTTTAAGCCGCTTCAGTCTGTCATTTTACACAACGAGCCGGGGTTGCGGATTCAAAGGTGACGTTACCGGCATGAGGATTCCCAGCATCAGCTTCTTCTGTTTAGAAATGCCAAGTGGGCACCAAACAGTTAATAAGTGATTTAAATGTGTAAAAACAGTCGGAAAACGCTGACAATAATAACACAACACAGTCCAAACTCAAGCTTAAAAATGCCCCATATGCACCATAATCGTGTGTAAGGTTGTGTGTACAAAAATCTGCAGGCTTTGTGTTTACAGTGGGCAAGTTTCGTCGTGTATATGAGTACGTTTTGATTGAAAACAAACAAACAAACAAACAAACAAAAAAGACGGTGAGTCTGAGTACTGGACTCGCGCCCTTCTTTACAGCCGTGTGCTGCCTCAAGCGAAACTTTAAGCAAGTCTGCTCATTCCGTTTTTTTTTTTCCTTTAAAAACACAATTGAGTTTGATACAGAAGTTTAAGAGAAATGTAGGACAGAGATAAAAATCAGTTTTTCATTTTTTCCTCAACATTTATGCGATTGTGTCCCACTGAACATGGTCCAGCTGCGACCATGAACAGTTAAAGAAGTGATCACACTGTGTGCAAACAGCAGAAAAACTCCCAATGATGTGAAACTGTCATAAATGTTCAGACTGTCATAACTCCTTCAAGTTTCTCTCTCCTCTGTTAAGAGGAAGTCCAAAAACTGTTATGGTCCTTTAAGAGGCATAATCTGATCAATCTCAGCTTTGGTCCTTTCTAAAATGTATTTATTTGAGAGAGAATGTTGTTATTTCCTGCCTTGCCAGTATAAACTTTTGTGGAAAAGTGGAGCGATACAAATTTTTAATCTACTCACGAGATAAAAACAAGTATCTCCTAATCATAATTCCTCTCTGTCACATTCCGGAGGCTTTAATCAGGTAGTTGGGCGCTAATTAAGACGGATGCACTGCAGGAGTGCCACAGTTCATATTTGCACTTGTTTGATCACTCGAATGGCTGCTGCACGGCGTGAATGATGTATACTGATTGCATTACGAAGTCTCTTTCATGTGCTCTCACCATGCAGGCTCTGTAAAGGTGCTTGGGGTCCTGCGTGTGCCGGTAGAGGGCCAGGAAGGCGTAGGCGTTGCCCGCCGCGCCGTGACACAGACCGTAGCCCTTCTTCAGCAGGCCGAAGTGCCAAATCACCTCGCCGCACTGGAGGGCGTCGACCAGGTACTGAGGACTGCCGAAGGCCTGGAAGGATGGACAAAGAAGAGGAAGAAAAGAGTAAAATGTCATTCGTTTTAACGGTGACATACGCAAAGCTGAAGTTACAGGTGGTGGAAACACTGGTGCTAATATACAAACAGAATCAGCCCTGTTGTTACCATGATGTTTCTTTGCCACTGCGACGAGGGTTTCGCGAAAAAATGAACAATCAGTGACGCTCTCTGTACTCTCTGTCCTGATTCGCCACTCTACCCTGCACCTCTTAGCGACAGGTGATGAGCTGATTAGCTCACCGTGCTCTGACTCGCGTCTGCCAACAACAGAGTGTCTGCAAGCCACAACGTCAGTCGGCTCGAGCTCGAACTGAGACGGACCAGTTTACTCTGCTGCAACTTTCCCTGCAACCATTTTGTCTCAGTTCAAACTGGACTAAAGAGAGCGACAACAAATGAAATATAACACTAGTTGGCGCAAATGGCTACAGCGGTTTTGCTTCCCAACGAGTCTCATGCTACAGCTAATGTTAGCTTGCTAGCTCATTTGCAGAAGTTATCTACTACAACCTTAAGGATGTTCTTTATCAGTACAAAAGCCTGACATATCAAAATACTTCTCATAATCATTTTGTGATAGTTTACCTTTATTGTGAAACAGGAAACAGAAGGAAAAGGAAGCTGTGGAGGCCTATCAACACTGCGGGTGCATTGTAATATCAAAGGACAAGATTTAGTAAGTTCTCGTGCATAAAATGTCAAGTGCAGTGCACTAAAATACCAGGATGTCCTATTGCATTCAGTGGCATTTTGCAGTGTGCAAGCCGGCACGTTTTCCTGGCTCTTCTGACCCACAATCCTTTGAACGGCGGACAAATACGTCACATAGACTTAGCCACAGAGAGAGCACAGACAGATAAGTGCTCACTGACACATTGCAGTACATTCAAGGTAAAGTAATTCATATTTTTAGCGGCTCTAAATAAAAATAAAAAGTTAAATTTCTGCCACAGACTGCGACAGATATATGAGCCAAATGGTTAAAGTTCAAGATGCCATGTTTAGATGGAGGAGTACGTCTACACCGTATGCACTCTGCAAGAGAGAGTGTGGAATAAAAGGAGAGTATCAGTTGTGATGCAGCAGGAAGTGGCTAAACTTCACCACAAGATGGCACTGTGACTCTGTAAATGAACTCTTTTCATCTCAAAAATGCTGTGTTCCATGGTTGACCTTTTATAACTGATTTAAAGGGAACTGAGCTTGTCTTCATGTGCTTCATCACTGTTTACCCTGTGAGCCTGCAGCAGCATGTAGATCACCCCCGGCGCTCCGTGGCACCAGTGCACCAGAAGGTCTCTGTCGTCCCCCACGCAGGGGGGGTAGTTTCCTGAGGGGAACTTGAGACGACAGACGTGGTCGACGCTGGGCTTCACCAGCCGGTGCACGTGCTCCTCCGCGCCGACGAAGCCCGGCTGCGAGG
>JAPZDX010000017.1:6188371-6198571 GCA_029783625.1 Naso annulatus | reverse complement strand
CCCATGTAACAGATTATTATAAGATATAACAAAAGTCTATTTAAACATAAAATAATCATTAGCTGATATTTATTATTTTAAAGCATGCAGCTTTATAGATGCTCACACACAATCAGAAAGATCCTGCAACCGTGCAGACTTACCTAATTTATTCCCATTTGTTTGCAGTATGTCTTCGTATGTCCACTTTTGTTATGTAAGCTGTCCTGCATGTTAAAGTGCTCTTGGTCAGGTAGCACACACATGAAAAAACTCGCTCACGTCTCCACTTACACCAACCTTGCCCCCGTCTGCGTTGTATTCCTTCTCGTCGGCGTCCAGCAGCCTTGCCAGGCCGAAGTCGGTGATCTTGATGTGATTGGGCGACTTCACCAGCACATTCCGGGCCGCAAGGTCCCTGTGGACCAGCCTCCTCTCCTCCAGGTACATCATCCCCTGAGAGACAGAGAGAGAGGAAGGATAAAAAAAGGTGAGAGACGACTGTGAATCCTCTCACGCAGCCATTTATCATTTTATATTCCACGATCGGAGCAGTTTGAGAGCATCGAAGCGCTAAATGCCAGCACTAACGTAAAATTATTGTCATAACTGTCATCATCATTAACCGCACACCTACTCAGACATTCCAGTTCAAACTTCCATCGTCGTACCTCATATATATGACTGTAAGAGACAGAGAATCCGGGGTTGCTTTTTTAGCATTCCAGACGTGTCAGAAAGTCAGAAACTTTGGACTTTTGACGTGTGAAAAATACAGCAGAGCAGCTTCTCGAATCTTAATCTGGAGTACAAAACATTTCTCAGCATCAAGGTTTCTAAAATGCAGTTATGTGACTTCATCGGCGTGCATGCAAACATGCAGGGTGCACACTAAGACAATGCTTTCAATATTTACAAAGCACAGACTTTCAGTGTCTGTTATTTCTTGCAAGGCAAAAATGTATTTGAAAATAACTGTTGCAAACACTAGAAGTGCTCGACTGTTAAATATGTGTGTGTGGAAACAATGTACTTGCACTAAAGCTGGACCCAGCAGCTAGTAAACAACTAGAACTAGAAGATAAACAGTTCCTGGCTGGGTTGGCAACTCAATTTCTACTTTTTCTAACCTGTCTAACTCAAGTGCAATTTGGCTCAATCATAACTGAGATTGCTTCTCTGACATGTCGCCACCGTGTCCTCGGTAATTGGGGCTATTTTGAAGACGGCCAGACAGCGAGAACAATGGATGTCCTTCCAATTTGTTAACGTTGATTATGAACACCCAATGAGCAAAGCGAGTAACGGGGAGGAAAAAAACAACAACAAAGCCTTGAGCGGACAGAGAGGCAACTTTGCCTTGCAGCCTTAATTTGTTGCTCAATGGGCTGGATGGAGCGGGGACTCTTGACAGTCGCACAAAAACCTGTTCGCAGCCATGCGAGCTTGCCCACACACATGCACACTTTCGGATTTAACACCCTCAGCAGCTTCCAGGCACGCAAACACGTGTCACCTTTCACGGGAGCACACAGGTTTCATCATGCCTGCGTGAGCGCAAACACACTTGCCCGACGCACGTACACACTCAGTCTCCGTCTCCCCGTGCTCATAGCTGAACAAAACAGGCGGGCAGACAGGCAAGGCTGGGCCGATTGAAGTGTATTAGAGTGGATGTTAAACAAGTGGATGCCACTTTGCAGGCGGATCAATAAAAACACCTTGGTGAAAAGGGAGGCAGCCATTGTAGTCTGCAGACAATAAGAAATTTCAACCAGGGCCCACGTCTCCGCTCGCGCGCGACAGTCATTGCAAATCTGAAATATTTGTGGTGAAAGTACTGTATAAACCTGCAAAAGTGTGTGTGTGTGTGTGTGTGCACATCAAGGCACGCTGTGTTGGAAATGCTTGTCGTGGCAAGCCGTCCCCCCTCCCGCACTGCCTCCTCCCAGACGAATGTGAGGATAAATCGATAGCGCCGACGTCTGGCTCGCCGCCGACTGAGTCCTCATCAATCATCCGCCGACCTCACCGAGACAGACGCGTAACACACACACACACACACACACACACATATATGCTGACAGAGACCACCCGGAGACCACCTATGCAAGAAAGAAGACATATCTCACTGAGCATATTTGGAGACTCTTGCAACATTTCTCCACGTCAGCCTGTTTGAGTGCCTCTCACTTTCTGTCCCTTTCATTTCACAAGTTCGGGACACTTTCGACTTCCTTATATTCCTTTTGCAAAAGCGGCTGTGCCCCTTCATGGCCAACATGACGACAGTGGGCTGAGACGAGGCCCAAACACACCCCCCCTTTTTACTGAAAGTGTATTTAAAATAGATTACTTCTGGGGGGTTCGGGCAGGCGATCAATAACAATGCTGATTACAATAAGCCCGAAGACGACCGTGCCAAGCAATATTTATCCCCGATGTCGACGTCGGGAGGAATTAGGAATCAATGGCCCACACAGTCCATTAATACACTTCGACTTAAAGTGACAGGGCAATGAGGGGAGGCCATCGCACTGACAGGGGGAACGTACGGCAGCCCAAGGAGCCAATTAATTTCCAGCCACTCCGGGCGGTAAACACCGGCGTCCCAGCGGAGGATGTGGGGGCAGCCACGGTTTCAGGTCGAGAGGGTCCCGCTGATTGTGCTGCCTTAACACTGCTTAAGTGATGCAATCCCCAGAGTCCTGTGGTCCTTCGGAATGTAAGTGGAGCTGGATAATTTGTGATTGCATAACCTTTATGCTGTACATCATACAGGAACTTGCAGAAGAAGTAATTAAACCTGCCACGGTAAACAACATTCCTGTTCTCTCACAACATGCTACATGCTTATAATTACGTCCATGACTGATGTACAGATGGTCCCAGCTGCTTGTTTGCAGGGTTCAGTTTATTAATCATGCGGATCATCTAATAAATCATAGACACAGCAGTCTCTGTTTGAAGAAATTCTGCAAAATCCAAACAAAATTAAGTTGCTTACTGCAACAGTGAATGATTTAAGTACCTGCCTGAGTGCCCAAACGGCAAAATCACTTTGTGCTCTCTCTCTCCTTTTCTCTCTCAGCCGTTATTTTTCTGTAGAGAAAGCAAAATTGTCTTCAGAGGAGGAAGAGGAGCATTTGGAGCTCCAAACTTCCCACTCGGCTTCTGCACTCAGAGTTAAAACTATATGTTTACGGCTGACCTTTACAGAAAAGATGATGTAGGTGTGGATGCACTCGAACAAGGGGCATATGCATTTTGTTCAAGGCTCTCAAGAGTTTCATAACAAGTACAATAAAACAGTGAAAACTTCTTACACAGGTATAAATGTATGCAAAAGAGTATTAACATTTATTAATATATCCAAAGCTTAGTCTCTTACAGAAAGGCTGCAGGTTTTCAGACACTAACAAAGCACACAAAGGCTTCGAAAGTTCACATCAGAGCCTTGGAGCAAACGCTGAATTTGCAGTGAGACAGACTGAAGCGCTTTTGAACTGAAAACAAGTGCATCTTCAGGTTTGAGCCACTGTGACACCAAACTGTGAAATTGTAGCATAAAAGCTGCAAGTGACTTAGAAAAGACTTTTATTTCTTTTTAAACTTTTCTTTTATGCTTCCTTCTTTACTTCCTTTTTACTATGTACTTCCTCCTTTAGTTTCTAGCTTAGTATCTTTGCACTTCCATCAGATTTAGTTTTTTTTATTTCCTTTTCCTTCGATTTTACCTCTGTACTTCTTTCTTTTTTATTTTACTTCCTCTTTACTTATTTTGTTTTCTTCCTTTCTTAACACTTCCTTATTTCCTTTTAACTTCCCTTTTACTTCCTTGCTACTTAGCTTATACTTACTTTCTTTTTACTTCGATACTTCCTCCTTTTTTAATTTTTTCCTCTTGTTTATGTCCTGTTTACTTGCTTACTTCCTTCTTCAATTAATATTAGTTTCTTTCTCTTTACTTTTTGTAGACTTCCTGTTAAGCACTTTTATGAGGTTTTTTTTGTAACGTCCTTCTTCACTTCCTTTATCCTCCGTTTAGAGATGACCTCAAAAACAAATTTGAGTCCTGAAATTTGTTTTTATCCAACTACTACACACATGATATGCTTAAACCCTCAAATTTTCACTTTGGATAAAGCAACATATCAGAATTAGTCCTTCATGTTTAAGCGGTGTCATTCTGTTTAATAACCTGTCATTAACTTTGATGGTGGGTGATCTTTCTCCTTGTAAAATAAATGTTGGCATGAGGTCAGAGCCAAATGAACTGTCACTGTCAACAACAGACGCGCCTTTTAATACAATCGCACAGTTACGGAAAGGCCTCCCAGAAAACAGCACTTGAACTCTACACGAAAGGTCCACTGACGCATTTTCCAGCCCTCGCAGCACACAAAGCGTTCTGTGAGCCACAAGCTACACTGGAGCATTAAGGTTAAGGACCCACCAACGGTGTTGCAAATCCCAAACCGCACCGGGGCGTGTTTGAGGCCCTCAGAACATGAAGTGCTACAAGAGCAGTTTAGTTGAAAACATTGTTCTTTATGGAACTTTTCCAGAGCTGATTAGCCGAGACCTTTGTAAGAGTCAGAGTGTGCTTTAGGACAAGTCAGCAGAAACATCACAACGTGAGCTGCTCTCTGTCGGTTTGTGAATGTGCAGGAGAGATTTCACACTGAGGAGAGTTCGTTTCAGGGTTTTTCACCTTCCTAAACTATTAACGCCAGCAGTTACTTCGACGAGCAACACTTGGTTGTGATTGTACAAGATGAAAAGAGGAAGTTCAGCAGCCTGATGAGTCTCGGCTAACTGCTGCAGTGTAAACAGCTTCAAATGGATGACACGACCAAGAAGTGACGGATATTAAAGACCTACAACATGAACAATGACATGTGGACCACGGATATGATGTGTGTTGGTGTGTTAACAATGGATCAGCCAATTGATTCTGTTGTAATTAAATGTTTTGTGTCTACCAAAGTCACCCAAGCAGATAAAGTCGCCACGAGGAAACTGGTTATGAATCAGTCTGAATTAAATACTGATGCCTCACATCTTATCAGCAAATGAGACCATCAGATTACTATCCTGTCTTTTACGATGTCTCGGTCTGTGGAAATGCCACAAAACGCTTTAGACACAGACCGGAAGGGACGATTTGTTGTGTTCCAGCTTAATCCATCCGCTGTTCTCTTTTTCACTATCTATGACTGGAAGCAGGATATTTTCTAGTGTTGCGTGATTAAGTGACGTTTCTTTCACTCTCCTTCAAAACAAATGCTTGTGCGAGACAAGATCTTTACCACAGGAAGCAGTGCTGCTTTTGTCCACACACGGCGCTACAATCAACACAAAATAAAAGCTCCTTAGAGAGGCTATAAATTCACAACTGCAACTTTTTAAACACCCAAACTGAGTGTGTAATTGATGCAGCAGCCATCTTTGAATCAAACTCAAATATTTATTAATACTTTTTCACAGTCCTGCTCCGTTCGTCTGTGCTACAAAGACGAAAGATCAATTTTAATACTAAGCCTAATACACTAATATGGATGAAAAACGGCTTTGATTGTCCTTTTCCTAAATTTAAGTATCTGGTTAAAGTCTAAAAGCATCTGGTTTGCTATAAATTATTACTATTCTCCTCAGGCAGGATAAAAAACCTCATATTTAAACAACGCTAAAGATCTTTTTTTTCATCTCCACAGAGTCCTGAATTGTTTACAGAGGCTACAAGTTTTCTAAAGCACGCAGCAGACCGGGTCACGGCTGGTCTGCGACCCATTAGCTCCTTCTCTCTAGCAGAGAGAAAAGGAGACTGAAGATCTTAGTGTTCAGTAATGGAGGAAAAACAAGAGGATGAAACCAGGCATGAAAAAGATTGGAGCAGTTTGAAACTGCAGGGAGCAGCACACCTCAGCGGGAGCGAGAGATGCTGCGGAATAAAAGATGCTGGGTGTAAAGGAGGGTAGCTGGAAGGTAAGAGGAGGACGGACATGATGGAGTACAGCAGGTAATAGATGCGACTCAGATCTTCAGCAGATCCAGTATTTGTCTGAGATGATACCGACGTTTACACAACTTATATCGCCTCTTTTGTTGCCAGGCAACATGCTTTTTTTAAGGAAGCAGCGGGAAACATCAGTGGTTAAACGGTTTAAATGATACAGCTCTTGCCACAAACGCTTGCACAGGAAGAGAAGCCGGGTGATCGGTTTCTTACAGGAACTAGAGGGTGACGTGTCTGTTTCTAGAGAGAGGGATAAGCGCGCTGCGTGTGGTGCGACCCCGCCGCCCCGCCGAATGGGGGGGCAAAAAGCAGCAACAATGTGAGCAATGTGGGACTGTCCGCACGCCGAGAACTGGGACCAGTGCGATAAGGAGCGCGCACAATAGCTCTGCCCAGGTGGCGCAGGTGGTCGTCTGTCATGCGCTGTGTGCTGCGCGGGAGATAGACTGGAAGGCAATCCCGCCGAGCTGGCGCTCTCCAAAGCATGTGTGTGTGAAAAATCTGTGTGTGTGTGTTTGTGTGCTAGGAGACACAGATAAAAGGAGGAAGGACGAGCCAGTCGATAGCCAGATGCGCCTCTCTTTAATCATTTGTACACTCGCATGACCGTGTAACAAATTCAAATTTTATTCTCAAACATTATTATGAATGTCTAGTCAAATTTGCCAAAGCACTTTTTACAGCATGGAGCTTGGATAATATGCTACTGTATTGAATCTCCACAGAAAGCAATAAGCTCTAAACTGCGTCTCCGGATGGTTTCGGATGGTTAATGAACGATCCAGGTGACTGTGACATAATGTGACGGCAGCTCAGCGGCGGCGCAGCAGTTGAGGGCCCATTTACTCCACATTCAGCCATTGTGGAAGCAAAGCGCAGGGAAAAAAAATGCACCTATCAATCAAACCTGAGCCGAGTGTGTTTATGAGCGCGTGTGTGTGCATCTCTGCGCACCTGCGAGTGCGAGGGGTTTGAAGGCGAGATAAAGCGCCCGGAAAGCAAGAGAGGGTGAAATTCCCCTCGGTGGGAGAGGATTCTGAGAACAATGTCGGAACTTATCGGCGCTTGATGTCTTCCTGCTTCACCTCAAGAGAGGGAAGCAAATGTAAAATTATCTAAGCTCTGTCACCGTGATCTCAACTCCCCTATGGGACAGGAAAGATCCTTCTAAAATGTCACGGCAGGCAATAAAAGACCGCTGCTGGCAAATTTACATGAGCAAATGTCAATAATTTTGTGGCTGCTGCAGTGGGACTGGAGAGATGGAAAACTGCAACTTTTTGATCAGTGTGACAAAATTCTACTCTTCTGCTTCGAGATGGTTATATTGATTTGCAATACTGATAATTAGCTGAAACAAAAGATGCCATTTCCAGTTGAATATCTTTGATAGGTGCTGCTATCCGAGCATCAATTAGCAACGCTCAAGTGGAGCCCGACACGGCCTACGGGCAGCCGCGAGGACGCTAATGACGGGTTTCGTCGACAGCTCGGCGGCCGCTGAGTTCGCCAGGTGAACCAAACACGGGGGAGCAAGAGGGGAATCAAGAGGGAGGGGGCAGAAGGAGCGGAGTGAGGACATCTGAACCTTCTCTGCACCGGCTGAGCGCCAGGCTGCACACTCAACCTTCACAGTAATGCCTGTAATTTGCCTGCTGCTCGCTGCGACGCTGAGAAGTTATAATTTTTAATCACAGCGGATAATTATCGCGGTGAGGAGCTGTCGGGCGTCTCTTGATTCAACCTGCCTCTGGAGCTAATTTTGATACGGAAAAAAAGGCACAAACTGTTCAGTTTACATTAACACGTACTGTACATGTGAGGCCATGGCCTCAGCATGCACATGAGTGTATAAATTGAGTCTTTTGATTAGGGTCTGAATTAACTACATCTTATGAGAGGCCTTGCAGGTGAATGAACTTTAACATCTGACGTGTAAAGTGTTGAAACCTTGTTTTTCTGAACTTTGAAATGTCTTGGTTTTTGTGTTTCTGAGGGTAATTCTTGCAGGAGTGAGGTAATCTAGATAAGATAAGATGATCAGCATGCATATGCATGATTAAAGGATCTGATTCATCACACTGTGTTTGTCTTCTTCTAAGACGATGTAACTCTCAATTTCAACAGGTAAAATTTCCCCGACATGAGTGAGAATTGAAACCTGTATTTAAAGGTATGATTGCATATGTTCGGGCTGCAAAGAAGTGAAAAAATGCAACTACCTCTGATCCTTTTCTGCATTATTTGTTTTTAATATGGCTGCAAGAAAACTCCATTTGACAAAACTGATTCGTATCGGATCCTGGTGGAATTATTTGTTGCTTGTTTTATTAAAATGACATTTGCGGGACTTGATAATAGAAATAAAGAAAGTCTGATGCAGTGAGCGGTTTTTAGATGGTCACGGTGAGTTGCAGGAGAATCCCCGCCGCCGCCGCCGCCGCCGCCGCCGCCGTCCATCGCCTGTGTCTAATGAGCCTCAGCTCCAGGCGTCATGAGTAATGGGTGTGTGTGCAGAGAGGTGACCGATCCAATCAGGCCTTCCTACCCGCTGGATCTGGCAGTCAAATCCCTCCCCTTATGCATCCTTGAGCACTGCTGATCCTTACAGATAATTAGAAAGACCCGGGAGGCTTATCCCTCCGCCGCCCGCTCTCCTCATCACCTCTTCCTCAACGGGTATCCCTCCATCCTCTTCGCTCATTTTGTTGCATCAGCAGGGACACATACTCACTCCTTGGGACTCTGGCACACACACACATGTGCGCGTGCGTGTGTGTGTGTGTGTGAGGAATTTGTGAATGCGCGGGAGGAAGGCGGCACGTTAGCTGATTGTGTTTTGTTTTTGATGATGGAGAATAGCATTATGGGTTGCACTGTTTGGTAATCACGGCGTGATGTGCTTACTGACAAGTTCTTAGATGCAGAGAATTGTGGGATTGCATTATTAATAAAGCCTCTGGGAAATAAAGTGCTGAACATGAATCACTACCATACAGCCTGCTGACAGTATCGAATCCACTATAACTTAGTATTATGTGTTTTAGAGGAAAATGTGGGCCGGAATAAAAGAACCCGAATGTATTTATCCCTAAATCGTTGTTGCTTGACATTAAAAAGCCCTTTTTAGACAGTTTAGAGGCACAAGTTTCACATCAGCATTTTATTATCTGATTTTAGTACAAAAACCTCCTATTACCCTTATCAGACGTCTGTAAGCACTGTTATTTCTTTTCAGAGGGTGATAATGTACGTTTTATGACAAGAACAATCCCTTTATTTGCTTTGAAAAATAAGGTCCGGCTGTCTGGCTCGCATTTTCTACACATGTTCGGCACGTCAACAAAAAAAAAAACAGGCCGAGGTGATGAGCGTGTTTCGCCTCCGGGCTGCATCACGTTTGCTCATCAACTGTTAACAGGAATCTAAATGGACGTTTCTCGACAGGAGTCATGTTACTCTTCAGTTCATAATTGTAATTGCTTTTCAGTGCAGAACAGAATGTTTTCATCATGCTGCAGTTAATTGCGTCTGCTGTGGCACCTTTTATTTACATCTTAAGGACTGTAACAGGCATTCATATTTAGTTTCTGAAGTGCAGCATGCAACAGTAACATGTAGAACGTCGCAGAAGAGATTTTTTATGCATTTGTAAAAACACACTGAGGTCCTTATGAGGAACTTTTAACTGGTTATGAAGCAGCCTAAATCTAATACTGCTGTCTCGGCAAATGGGACCATTGTCGAGGACACTGAAGTTTACTTTCCTTCTTCAATGCCTTGCCCAATCTGCACAGTCAGCAGAAATTTGCTTTATGGCACACAGACCGGAAGAGATGATCTGTTGTTTACAAGAATGATCGATCCACTGTTATCTTTTTGCTCTCTACAGTTGAAAGCAGGAGGATATTTTTCTTTAGATGAATTTGAACATTTTTGTTTATGGCCCAACTGTGTTGCTCTTATAACTGACATGTTTGTTTCACTCACTTCAAAACAGCACGCAGTACTGCGTATTGAAAATTTAGGAATCAGTTGTTTTTGGTGATTTTTTTTCTGCTTCTGGTTGCATGTACCTGGCTAAACACCAAGTGGATGCACATTGTTGTTAATATTGTGTTTAGTTTATTCATGTTTTGTCTCTTTGATGGTGTGAGAATTAGGTCACACTACAGGTAGGTTGACCCCTTTGGTTATGGGCC
>JAPZDX010000017.1:6117291-6128598 GCA_029783625.1 Naso annulatus | reverse complement strand
GAAAAAAAAACATACACTGATACCGATTAGCGATATAAACAACAGGCAATTATCGGCTAATAATATCAGCGAAGCGATATATAATTCGGGTCTAGTAAATATATATATATATATATATATATATATATATATATGTGTGTATATATATACATAACGGTAAAAATACAGGTAAATCAGACACGCATATTGTTTAAACAATAAACTGGCTGAAGCAACAACTACTGCTGCTTTAACTGGAAATAACTCTGGCAAGATTTATATGTTAATACTCTGCGAATGTGTAGGGCTGAAAAAATTAAGTGTTATTAAACGCCAAATGATTCTAACCATTATGATTGGTTTGGCCCAGCATTTGGTTTATTTCATGTTCCCTAAGGTTTAGCTGGACATCAAGTGACTAATTAAAGCGTTCCCCAGTGACCTTAATTGATCACAGTAAATGTAAACTGTTCAAAACATAGCATAAGCAACGTAGAACAAAAATCGTATGGAGAAATTCTTCACAGCTTATTTTGACGTGAGATTATCCTGCACACAGCAAACTCGGATTAACTTCCTTGGTTTACCTTTAGGACAGATGTCGGTGCAGGGGATGCACATTTTGATGCGGTTCTCCTCCACTTCCATCTTGTTGCTGGGACACGCTCTGACGCAGGAGCTGTGATCCACCACGAAATTATCTGGCAATTGCACAAAAAGAACGTCAGTCTTAGCTGACTTTTTCGCAGTAGATAGACTGAACACATCAAATGAATATGTGACATTTACTTGTAAAACAGTTTCCCGGAGGGAACTCTCTAATAGTAAAGTATTGATGGTATTTTAATCACATTTGTATAATGATCAAAACTAATGGTCTAGGGCTACATCGCTCAGCAAAAGTAATGAATCAAATTAGCACTCGGTTGAGGCAGTGGTGAAGTGCAACTTGTGTTTTCTCATTTGATGATCAGCGGAACTTGAATACGCAATCTGTCGACTAAGCTTGACTTTTAATGCACGCTCGCTGAATTACTGCTGCACTCTTGACTCCACATCCGTGAAGGAAGAAGCTAAGATTTGTTTTGTTTGGGTTTTTTTTTTTTCAGCTGTTAGAAGCTGAAACAGATGGCGAAGCAAATAGTTGATTGAGATACACAATTTATTTATATTTGGGTAATTTATCTTGACTGGAAATAATAGTCTGGAGTCTTATTTCAGGATAGATTGAGGATAAATGCCTCTTTAATTGACACCGGTTCACAGACTATAAAACTTAATTATGAGCGTAATAATGAGCATCTTGATCCGGCAGGATAATGTTACAGTAACTATATCTACTTGCAAATGCTAGAGCCTGAGGCAGACTTACGTGGGCACTTCTTCACACAAAAGGCTCCATAGGTGTACTTGGCTCTGGGGTTGTGCTCTAGCTGAAAAGACGTGGGGTTGTACACAAACGGCTGAGGGCACTGGGTCACACACGCTCCGCTGTCGTTGAAATTGGTGCAAGCCTGCGGAAACACACAATCACAGTGAGACGACAGCAGAGGATGCTGGTCAGACTTCTCATGGGAGAAACATGGAGGCAAACGCAGCGACTTAAAGCGAGGGGAGGTGTTGTGATTCTCACATAAGTCACTGTGAGCGAAACTGTATTACAGCAGCATTTCATTTTTACGTCGGATCACGACATGCGGATCAAGCATCTGTCCCCCGGTTGCTTTGAACGTAAAACGGGAGGAAAAATTGGAGCCATTGATCCACAGCCATGATGTAAATGGTAAAATGTTTTCCCATAAACCTCTTAAGTGTTTTGTCGTCTGTGGCCATGGGCTGGAGCGGCAGTAATTGAATTGGATGAGCCTTTCGGTGAATTACAACTACAATATCATCGCTGTAAGGGTGTGCGTGTGCGCGGTGCACGAGTTTGCGAAATAGGAAGAACTTGAGGTGATAAAAGGGATACTAATTGGAACACTGAATCACCAATTTGTTCTTTGAAAAGCGCTGCTGCGTCAGACTTTTACAGCCCCGTAAAATGACAAACAATTTATCAGCTGGTAAACAAAGTGGATCGTTTTCAGGCGGTGAGGATGACAAACAGATGTTGCACAAAAGATGTGGACACGCCGAATGGAGGATGGTGAGGGTCTTCGGATGTGTGTGTGAGGCTGATATGAGAAGGAGAGGAAGCAAGCCGGGAAAAGTAAAAGACAAAGAATGGAAAAAGTTAAGAAAAAGAAGAAAGGTGTGATGAAGAGGGCAACAGCTTGTGTGTGTGTGTGTGTGTACAATCTGACGTACAAAGCAGTCCGTGTCCTTGGGGCCCGAGCAGCCGCCGGCGCACTCGCGGTGGCAGCAGTCGCTGACGTAGGGCCCGTAGCATCGACCGTCACACTGCTCTGCACACACCATCTTTGTCACTGTCCAGGAAATGAAAAGGCACAGCTTTAAAGGTCTGACACACATACACGCACATTCGCACTCATAAAAAGAGACAATACCACCACCCTCAACCTTCCTCTCACGATAGAGGTGCACACAAACATACAAAAGCAGAAACAAATCAGGGGCTTCGGCAGCCTAAAGGTCGGACATCTTGGATGTGGCCACAAGGTCAGACGGACTTTAAAAACATGGAGTGCAATGTCCACTCTTCAGCTGTGTTCCAAATCGCTCATACTGAACCCTCAACATTTTGAGTGGAAAAGTGTGCAAAGTGCATTCACACTGAGAAGTTCTGCATGCGAAAATGCAGTGTACGAATGGAGTGTAGAATGATGGACACTTCACATCCTCAACAAACCTCATATTGGTGACGTAGTGGAAGTTACATCGCAAACTTCTCAACTTTCAAAATGGCGGCAGGGGATTACAGCCAATTTCTCGCGCCACCAACCTGGCAACTGTAAATGTCGCGCTGTACAGATGCAAGTTATACATGTTTTTGCACTAAGCACCACTATGTATATGTACTGTTGTCAGATAGCTGCTGTCAGTAATGTCTGTTGGGTCTGTAATGATTTGGTACCATTAGCTTGCTAGCTAACGTTAGCAGCTGCTAGCTAGCTAACCTGCTCCTAGCTACGGCAGCACATTTTAATCAGGCATTAACGTTCTGGTGTGAGTTTGGGTTATGTTTCATACATTGTCGTTTTTACTGTAGAACATTCTTACATACATGTTAAATGAACTGAACAGTGGGTAAAAACAGCTGTCAAATACTGGGGACAGTTGTCCACTATCTGTTTGCAATTCGCTGTCAAAAAAGAAGTAGAAGAAGAAATAGAGGCGGCTGAATAAAAACGTTGTCACTTCCCTTAAGTGCAAAATGGCAGCGCGCGATTTGCGACAACAATGCCCTGTCGAGATTAGAGCACAACACAATAGGTGCACGGCATTGAAGTACATTAACAAAAGTATGCGATTTGGAACACAGCCTCTTATCCTCCAACCGCTTCAGCTTTAGCTTCAGTTCAGTGGCGAGCATCTTTACACTGGTCGTGCTTGGCAGCTACCAAGTACAATTCCGAAGTGAGTCTTTGCTGGAATGAGCACAATTGCTTTCCCCTCGATAAATAAAGTTTAAAAAATAAGTTCCACAGCGCTGGACCTCACTGAGACACCATATTTGTGTTTATACAATGGCTGTTTTCAGCCAAGTGGACCGATTGGCCAACGCCACCTTCCAACTGTGCTGATAATTCCCAGAAAGCCTGGCTTCATCACTCGCTTTGCCAACTCTTGTGGCAACCAGGGAAATATTTACTGCCTGTCCTGCATTTTATTGCAAAACCACTTCAAAGGAAGCTGTATTAGTCGGCATTATTAGTGCATCACTGATACTTGGACGTGGCTCAGACCTAGTGCATTAAAGTTGCTCCAATACTTGTGCTAAAGAACAGCCTCCCACACATTATTGGTACAGTAGGAGATACAGCAGCCAGCGAATCAGCAGGAGCTTGAATCCGAGGCATTAAAAACTGCTGTGCTCACTCTCTGCTGTGTTGGGAACATAATGATGCAGCAGTGAAAAATACAACAAGGCCCTGTCGTCTATTAGTCTCTGAAAAACAGGCCAGTTCCTCTCTAGATCCTGATGACATGAATAGAACAGCAGTACAGCAATTATACAGAAAACTAACAACTCACTAGCTACCCTACTTCCTGTTTTGTCTTTCCATTGTTTCTTCCTACTTGATTATTTTCATTTTCTTTTGTTATGCTGATCATCGACAACTCCTCTCACCAAAGCTGCAAAAAAAAACAACACTGGAAAACAATGAAGAACTTGTCCTCGATTTTGGTCTTTGAGCTTAAAAATGAAAGGAGAAACAGATACAAACAGATGTGTACCCAAGGGCTGGTGCAAGCACAAAATAATAAATCTCTGTTAAAACAGATTAAGCAGATTATAGATTTTAGAAGCAGACTTTATGATAACCTCAATATGCCCCCGTTGTTCAGTAAATACAGTGAGTCACCGTGCCGTAAACTAATATCTGGTTTAACAGAATTTCATTAGCATGGTCTCCACACTGAGCTCTGGTGATTCACGGTAATTTAAATACTCTTTTAAAGTCTTTTCCACTGAATTTAGGTTACCGTTATATTTGGTGGCTTAAGGAAATAGTTCAGCATTTGGGGAATACACTCATTCTCTAAACTCTGAGAGGGCTGATATTAAATATTGATTTTATCCTCATGCTTGTGTGTACAAATACAGAGCTAAAGGAGGGAAACTGTTAGTCTAGTTTAGCATTAAAGACTGAAAGCAACGGGGAAAGCTAATCTAGCTATTTACAAAGTTAAAAGAAAACGCAGACTAAACACATTGAGGGATAACTTGTTAAAGTTTTCTTCAGAGTGAGATGAGAAGATTAATATCATCATCTTACCTGTGTGTTGGTGTTTGGAATTGGTTAGCCTAGCTTAGTATAAAGACTGAAAGCAGGTGCAATTAATTAGCCTGGCTTTGTTCTATTGAGGACCAACACAGGTGTGACTAACGATGCTGTGTCACAGCAAGCCAGGTCAGTGAGTGAGCATGCACAGTACCAGAGCTCTGGAACAAATCCACCTAATAACCTGATGGGTTTCATGATGGACATTTTGGGTTGTCAGGGCAGGAAAAGCACAGGTGGAATTAATGTCATTAACGATGGCTGCTTCAGTTTAGGTGAGCTTGTTCCAGAGCTTTGGTACTGGTAAAGTAATAATACCCAAAGACAGCTATTAGTAAGTGATGTGGTCTGAGAGCATCGCAAGATCTCTGTGTTTTCCCATCATGCCTCTGTTATGAGGATTGGTAAAAATCCTATCACTCCCGTTCTATTTGCCCAACTGGTGACGCTCTTTGTGCTCTCGATCCTAAATTGTGGTCTTCACTAAGAAGCTGTTGCTTCTGAGCGACAGGTGACGTCTGTAGGCGCTGATTAGCTGCAAGCAACACGCTCACTCTGCTCAAGCTCGAGCTGAGATGGACCAGTTTACTCCGCTGCAACTTTCCCTGCAGCCATTTCATCATAGTTCAAAGTGGACTTAAAATATAGAGAAACAACAGGCAAAATAAAAGTAAATAAACAAACAAGCTGGCGCAAATGGCTGCTGCGCAGTATCTTACAGAGTCTCATGCTACAGCTAATGTTAGATGCTAGCCCGTTAGCGGAAGTTACCTACTGCAACGTTGAAGTGAGATGAGAGGATTGTTATCAGCCTTGTGTCTCTGCACTGAATACAAAGCTGGAATCAAGTCCTAGTTAGGGTAACTTAGCAACTAATTAGCTTAGAAGCTAACGTAACTTAGCAAGACCAGAGACAGAGGCACTAGCGAGCTTGGCTTTGCTCAAAGTTGCAAAAATTGTCAATCAAAATCTCTAAAAATAACTAACGCAGTATCTTTCTTTCCTAAAATTCCTATTCAGATAAAAATTTTAAAAATGGTCACTGTTAACTTTCACAATTTCAGCGAGGAAAAGCTAACGTTATGCTAACCACTTCCTGGCTCCAGCTCTGTAATGACTTTAAGCGTGTTTAGGATTTAGCGAAATATATCTGTAGAATGTGTCAGACATTTAATATAATATTCTTAAGTATGTTTTCATTAGTGTGTAATCATCTTAAATTGCAATCCTTGTGTTTTCATTAACTTTAATTGAGCAGGTCCTCCTCTGGGAGTCCACTATGTTGCATTACCATGTTCCTACAGTAGCCCAGAATGGACTACACTGGCTCTAAGAGAGCCATTTGCATTTTTTGTGTTTTTTAGGTTCTGTGTGCTTAGAGGGGAAGGTGAAAGGAGGGAAATTAAGTCGGGTGCAATTTGCAGCTTCACCACTAAATCCTGCACCTTGGCCCTAAAGGCAGAGTTTAATTGGCATCAGTCTTTTCCCTCACTTCTGGCAGGACAACGACAAACATTATTTGCTGAAATGTTGACCTATTTCTTTACGTCAGTATCTGTAATTCAGTCACACCCTAATTTGCAGGCCTGTGGCTCTTTAAGATAACTAAGTGTGTGCGTGCATACTCACAGGTTTGACATTGGTCTTCCTGATTGCCCCAGCAGAGTCCATTGCATGAGCGATGACAGCGTCTGCCTGCGAAGCACACACAGAGAGACTGTGCATGAGACAGCGCTTTGCAAACTTTTGGATGTTGTTTAGACACAAACACGCATCAAGCTACAGCCTCCAAGCACACCAAACGCCTAAACTTCCTCTAATGCACACCCTGAAAACTTCCCCGACTAGTGACAGTGACGGATCTGTCGAATGTCCTCCTCTCATCCGCCAAAAGACACAGAGACACTGTGGCGACTTGTGGCCCGTAGAAAATAAAAGCATGAAAGACAGGTTTCTACTCCCTTCCGTCAAGTGTTGCACAGGCAAAGTGGGACCTGACAGAGCGCTCGCAGCCTTCATCTGCCTGTGGCCCATCGTCAAGACTTAATTGACTATGGGTTAATTACAGAGTAGGTGGAACAGTGCAGCAGATTGTCACCCGGCCCCTTCAACCACTCCCAATGTGGGGTTGTAAATGTTAAATACTAACCACGGCTCAGCAAAGGCCCCCAGTTTGGCAACCTCAACTCCCACACGCTCTGTTGTCATTTTTTGGCCAACCTCCTCTTTGTTGCTTTTCATCCTCCTCCATCAGTGCCAACTTATCAACAAAATAGCATTTTTTTTAAAACATATTGCACTTTAAAGTGTCCTCTTAATGCTTTATTTTAGGGCGACTAGCTTTGCATGATGTCTCTCTGCCTGCTGGTGTCATGAGGCTGTGCCGATTTTGCTCTGCTCAGTCTGCAAGCAAAGAAAGGTCATCATGCCTTTTCATCAAAGGATCTCTCAACATTTCCCCCAACTGTTCATGCCTTCTCTCGCCATTCGGCGCCTGAGCTGTCCCTATTGTTAACCCCGGCGTGTTGTGATACGAAGGGGCCCAAAGAAACTTCTTTGCTACTCCCGTCACTCCAATAAAACAAGCATAAGGCTTGTCCAAAAATGCGCAAAAAAAGTTTGAGAGAGTCCGTCTACAACAGCCAGTTCTCCTGACACAGAATGTCCGCCGGATAGCGACGCCTGTTATGTCCAAAGCAGAGGGAGCTGAGGGACTGCGAGAACCGCAGAGGAGGAGGGGGGGGGGGGGCACCAGGGGAAGTGGGCAGCTTCAAACCAGCTGTCAGATTCACTGAGATTTAAAAAGAGCACAGCAGACAGCAGCTCCATGGGCCTCGCTGCGGAGCCGTGACCATACCACTACAATGGAAAGGTTCACACGTTGATCTAACGCTATGTGATTTCGCTTCCAAATGACCGCCAGGCAAACAGAATGAATAAAGAGAGATAGGGCACGACTGCAACTGGTGGGGGAAGTGTGTGCTTGTGTGCGTACTTCTACGGTACGCTGGTGTGAGGTTTGCTTCCTCGTTTCACAGAAGATATCAAAAAAACAAAAGATATTCAGCCAAAGCTGCTAGCTGCACTGGTTGCCACCCACGTGCGGTACTCACATCCAAGGTTGCTGTTGTTGGATGGCACCACAAGCAGCTCCGCCTGGGGGTTCTTGATAATGTCACGCCAATGGATGGAGTCCGCATGGCACAGGAATTTGTTCTGGTCGACGTAAACGCCCCCGTTCAGTATCTCTGCACATAGAGGGGAAAAAAGACAGAGAGGAGTGACCACATAGCCATAGATATATACTGCATGTACATGATGGCAGAAAATCAATACTTCAAGGTTAACTCTAATCATTTGTCTCAAAGTAGCCGCCCGCATAAGGTGTTCCCTGAAGTGCATCTGAGCATGAAGATAAATGCTATTGACAAATGCACAGAATAATCCAATGCCAGCTCCAGAGACAATGATGCTTCAGAACTGTTCCACCAAAAAAAAACAGTAAATGGATTTGGCTTTGTAAACAAATCAGCCTCGCCTAAAAAGAACTCAGAACTGTACAGCAGTTTAATTTTGTAATTACGCACCGAGTATCAAATAATTCCATTGGGCTTGAGAGTTAGACAGAAAGTTAATGAGTTTGAATGTCACTTGAAGATACCAGATACTTGTTGTGTTGATTAAAACCGGAGCGCTTGTATACCTTTACCCAACTCCTCAGAGACAAGACGGTGCTCACTGTATGAAGACTGGTGTAAAGTTTCTTTCAGATGGAATCACGCGATATGTAGGGGACAGAGGATTAAGATGAGCCAGCACTGCATGAAAAAAATGAACGCCAGCTTTGTGCAGCCATCCAGGAATGCAGATTTTAACCCGTACAACACTTGTCCTTTATAGTACGGCCCGACAAATATGGAATTTTTGGCACCAATGCTGATACTGGTGCCAGTATTAGAAGTATGTTATCAAATATTGTGACAAAAATATGTAATGAAGGCAGGATACCTTACATTAAAAAAAAGCTTTATTCCAAACATCAGTGCACTGACTAGTAAACACTTCACTTATTCATTATCAAATAACAGACCGCCCTCTACTGGACAAACTACATAATTAAACCATGTTAAAGCACTAGTCCAAGCATTTTTCACAGCCTTTAAAACCAGGATTAATATCTGAGCATATCAGAGAACACAAATGCCGATAGCAATATATCTGCAATAAACCAATATTGGCTGGTAATATCGGCAAACTGATATATTTGTCATGCCCAACTTTATAACTTAAACGCCACTCTCACGCCCGAGCCACACATTCTGCATGACCAGAGCAGAATGCGTAACTGGTGCTGCTGCAGCGCTGCTTCTGCCAGCCCTGTCTCTCTGCAGAGTTTTCCTTCGAATATTTACCATCCATACCAAAATATTTCATGACATAGCATTAAAATTCAATTCATATTGAGTTTTGACAGAAAGGAGGATGCTCAATTGTATTTTATAAATTAATTAATTAATAATCAAAAGACAAGAATATCCGGCAATCCCTCTTCACTCGTTTGGTTGATTTTAAGAAATATCTGTGCCTGTCAAACATTGGCGAGACTCCTGAGCTCTAATGTTGCACGGATGCGGGTGTGCGTGAGAGGTTCGTGTCACTCGCCTCTCATGCTTGCTATGTGGCTGCTCTAATCTGTAAACACCGACACCGAAAAGATATAAGCAAGAGGTAAGACGACACAGATGCGCTGCTCCCGCAGGATGTGTGGCCTGGGCGTCAGACAACCAGCTCTTACCCAAGACGAAGAGGGAGATCAGTGATCGTCATTTTGACCATGATGATGATGTCCACTGTCCATATGTTCCATGGTCGCTGGACTAGGTGTGTGCATGTAGGAGGGGACTATGTGACAAAAAATGAACACCGCAGGTTTTCTAAAATTGACCCGTTTTACATTAGGCCATGGATTTATCAATCACACTTTGCATCTTCTTTTTCATTGGCTTGTTTTTTTTTTTGAGCAAAAACTAGATATAATACTGTTATTGTTACATTATTATCTTCAATGGGTATCTCTTTTCTTACAACAGGCCCGAATCATCCCACTGACTCAGAGAAAATATGGGATCACAGCTCTACTGACCCACTCCGCATCCCTTCACCAAAGACAAAGACAAAGGCTGCCTCCTCATCCAGCATTTGCTTAATAGCAAAAATATGTTTTCAAGGACTGGTGCCCTTAACAGATGCCGGTGCGTGGAGTATAATAATAAATTCTAATCCCTCTCCCTGATACTAATCCAGGTTTTGGATATGGACACAGAATGAAATGATGCTGCGGTAATCCCCCCCTCCCAAGCCGTGACCTGCGATAGAAGAACTACACCCCCTCATCAGCGTCTCCTCTCTCTGGGACACCAGCTGACTGTATTATTTAGCCTAGTTGAGGGATTTAGATACAATCACCTTGCATCTCTTTCTCCTTGAATATGAAGTGCTTCCATGAAAGTACTTGTCATAATAAATGAATTTTGATATTAAAAAAAGTAACAATGTGGTCGGGACCAACAGTGGATTAGCTGAAGGTAAAGAAGGGTATTATCTCCCCAGGCAGATTATTAACAGTGTATGAGTTATGCGGACGATTCAGCAGCTGGGAAGCGCACGCGGGAAGCTAATCATTACCATCCGACACCCTGATTAAGGAAGTGGGCCTTGGTGGAGACGGGGACATTTATTCAAAGCCCTCTTAGAGGTGACACGCGCTCCGTCTGCCCGCTGAATGGCCTACAGCCGCGGCTTCATGTAATCATGTTCCCGTCACAATGCACGATTTATCAAAGGGTGTTCTACATTCACGGGTGGTGGGTGAAAAAAGGGACAAGCTGTGCTTTATTCAAATAACGTGGACGGCGCTGACAGTGTGCTTTGACGTCATTTAAAAATACTAACGAAACGAGGGGCCATCCATTACCCCTCGACAGATCTCTGGCATTGTTTAAAGCATTATATTAAATGAGCACATAATTGTCTGCAGGAGATGCGTCCATGTTTGCATTTCCTTTAACCCGCCGCTAGATTATAATCTGATTTCCCTCGAGTCACCTTGACACGAGGGCACCGCTGTCGAGTGTTACTCCACTCCTCAAAAGATCCTCCAACAGGCGACAGACAAAAGGTCTGCTGGGAAAAACAGACAAGAGGTCAAGACCACAAGACGGCCACACACACGCTCTCACAAAGCGAGCGATTTTTGCTCCTTTTCTTTGCTTCTAGTCCAGGCTTTTATTGGGGACGTGTGTCTTTTTAACGCGACTGAACACTTGGTGACAGATAAGAGATCCCCTCTTTGGGTTTTTAATGCTAAAGCTAGAAAAACATGCTAAGCTACAGGAGAAGCACAACAAAGATGCTTTATTTT
>JAPZDX010000017.1:5990313-6002564 GCA_029783625.1 Naso annulatus | reverse complement strand
ACTGACGGTGTGGCTCGCAGACACTCTGTTGTCTGCAGAGGCAAGTCAGAGCACTGTGAGCTAATCAGCTCGTATCTATGTAACCTGTCACTAAGAAGCGCAGCGTAAACCAGCCAATCAGGACAGAGAGTACAGAGCGTCACTGATTGGGCCAATAGAACAGGAGTGATAGGATTTTTGCCAATCCTGAATACAGAGGCATGATGGGAAAATCTTGGAATACTGTCAGACCACATCACTTGCTAATAGATGTCCATGGGTATTATGACATTTTTTCCAACTAGAACACAAAAAAGTTATTGATGTTCTCACCAATAATATTAACTGCAGCTTTGGTGGAGCATGAACATGAATGGATGCCTGTTAGGTTTGTACGTGAAACTCACAAGCGCACAGGTGCATGCACATGAGCACATGGCTGACACAAAACCCATCATCAGTTTAATGCTGTTGCACTCATCATCTGATAGACACAATAAAGCACCATGTACCACAGCAAGCATGGATGAAAACAACGCAGGTTTTTAAATTATGTATAAAAAGATCAGTGGAAATATTGACCAAAAAATGTATTTCACATGAAAGATACATATAGAAATACGTGTCCTATGTATGCTCAGGTATCATAATAATTAGCTGACTGACATGTGAAGTACAGCAGGATGTAATGGTGTGTCTCCATTTGGCTGTGACAGGTCTGGCCCTTTTCAATTTACCCAAACTTGCAGACTGGAAAGAGGTGACGGAGACAAAATAATTCTGTCTCAACTGTCAGAAAAGACTCACACACACACCCGCACAGACATCTCTTCATCCTAATTAGAAAGGCTTTGTATTGAGACTCTCTATCTTGCAGGCATCACCCAGCTGCTCATCCAACGTTGTGACATACAGCATCAAGTCTTTTTCGTCTTTGTGTAGTTTTTAGTGATATTCTTAACCATATCAGGCACTGAAAGAGACCACAGGGTACATTACATGGGCACTTTGCACTTTCTCCTTCCTCTTTACTACCGTCTTTATTCCACCCATCCATCCATCTATGAGCAACTCCGCTGATTTTACACATCCAAGTCTCTTTACAGCTCTTAGGTACTAGTGCTTATGTGAAACAATGTCAGTAAGCCCTCTTTGACTCCAGAGGAGCTGTGCGGGGTCTAACGCCGAAGGATGGAGCTAATGACTTCAAGTTTGAAATGAAAAAATCTGGCATAACACACCCAATATCTGACTGATCCATTGGCAGTTAAGAGGCATTGTGGAACATTTAGGTACTAGTATGTCTGGATAAGGAATAAGTGGAATTAAAAAGACGATATCTTTGGGTTCTGCAGCATTTACTCTGATTCTTTTTTAAAATGCGCATTGTGAGTCTGACCAGTTTAAGAGTTTGATGCTTAGATTCTCTGTCAGTGGTGCTTTTCTTTAATAAAATGGTCTACACAACAAGAAATAACCATATTAGGTGTTGTTTATACAGCAGATCAATTCTTAAGTATTGCAAGGGAGGAATGGAACAAAAAGAGAGATTTCCAGCTGAAGGCCATTATTACGCCTTGTGCCAACCACTAAACCTCCAACGTGTCATTATGGTTAAAAAAAGAACCTTCTGCCTTGCTTTGCTGTCCTTTGGTAAACCACTCGAGATCACATCATGAATGCTCAAGGCGTTGTGTATACAAGCCATATCGAAAAATGACCAAAAAACCCAAAACAAAATACAGTATCTATTACACAACACAAGAACTTCCACAGAGAACATAAACGCAGAAGTGCAACAGGCCGCCACATTCATCAAATAGTTTCCTGTGCTTTGACAGGTGAAGTACAAGGCCAACTTATAGAAGAAACAGATTGTGTTCCAGTGACACTGTTAATATTAATGAATGCAAATGAATCAAGACAGTCTTGGCTTGAAAGAGAACACAACCTACTGCATCCTCCTCCATTTACTCCTGCTAAATATTTCATGTTCCCATCTAGACCTATCTGTCAAGTCTGCATACACTGCTTTTGTCTGGGCCATCTGTCTGCTCTGCAAAGATTACCAACGTCTGGTCCATCAGTCTCTCCCTGTTGGCCTTTTTTTTCTTTTCCCTTATGTTTTTCTTTATTACAACATTGTTTTCAACTCTTTTCAATGAAAAAGAGCTAAAGCCTGCATGAAAATTTACAAAATTATGACAAATAATAATTGCATTTACATGATTGTATAATCATTTAGAAATCAAACTGAGTGATTTGTTTTTCCCTTGGGACACTTGTTACAGGGGTCATACAAGTCATTGAAAGTGCTGGCAGTAAATACACTGAATACGTCTGACAAGGGCCTAACCGATATAGATTTTTTGGGGTAGATGCGGATAGTAGATATTTTTGCTGACATTACTTACAAATTAAATAGGCTGAAGGTGGTTCTCAAATTTTTGTGACAAAGATTCATATTGGAGGTGGAACATCTTCATTTTACAACACTAATACCAAACATCAGTGCTCTGCACAGAAAACACTTAAGTTATTAAATGATGAACTGCCCTCTGCTGGACAAATTACACAATTACACCATTTTAAATCATCAATCCAAGCATTTTCTTCCAGCCCTAAAAAGTAGTTTTTAATATCAGCACATACTGGAGAACATACATACCCATACAGATACATCTGATATCGGCCGATAATATCGGTAAACCCATATATGGTTGGAACCTCGTCTGAATCATTATATTCTCTTGTTTTTATTTTTTATCTCTTTCTTGCTCTTTTGTTCCTCCGATTGGTTCACCAAACTGGGTCAGACGTCAATCACCATTTCCTTTTTTTTTATACGACTTTTGTGATCATTGATACACGCTGTAAATATTAGCCTTATCCCAGTAATTAATGCTAATAGTAGCATCAAACTAACAGCATTTTCCTGTCCTGTGTCTTATTTTGTTTGCAGTTAGAACACAGATTTTGCCTTTGACAATGCATGTATGAGCTCCCCTGTTAGAAAATCTAACTTTGAACTTATTAACAGAGATAGGATTTTGAAAATCATCATCCTCAGGGTTTCAATTTCAAACAGTTTATCTATATTTAAAAACAGTAATGTCCAAGCGTCTGTGGCTGGGACTCTTATGTACTCACAATCATTCATGCAAATTCATGGGGAGTATTTCCTCCAATGTGGCCACAATAAGACAAACATTTCCCTCATTCAGGGACATTACACATCACAACAGGTACAGGCGTCCTAAATGCTTCACATTCCACAAGCCTTTAAAGTATGGCGTTCACATTCAAATCTTAATGAAACGGTAATGGTAAGACCACACACACACACACACACACAAACTTATTTACAGCCGGTTACTTTGGGGAAAATTACACAAACGAATATTCATATCCTATAGACTTATCCTAACCAAAACCAATAGTTGCCAAACCCTAACCCTATCCCTGATAGGGGTGGGCTTGATCAATCGATGACTGATAATAAATCATTAAGAATTTTGTTGACCATGTGAAATTTCATTGATCAAACCTAAGCATCAAATAGAGATTGTGTTGCGTAGTGTGAGTCTTAAAGCAACACAGTGAATTTCACTATGTGGCATCAATGAGACAACTTACCAACAGGGGGCGATATTTAACTAGTTTTAGGAGACAGAGAAACTGGAAATACATAGCTGCCGACCAGCTGCCATAAATTTTAGATGTAAACATGAATAGGTCAAGGCAAAGTTTTGCATGAAACCATTCAAACTAAAAATGACGAAGTTCGCTGTAAACACTGAAGGCACGTATAAGCACAACATGACAGCGAACTGAACGATGTTCAACTTAAACAACTTACATCTGACCCTGATTAACATCAATGCGTCCTCCTCTCAACCTACCATCACCTCAGTCTGAGCACGGAGGAGCCACGATGCACAACGGGCAGAGAGAATTACCCAAGGGGTAAATTCTTCCTGGAATAAAGATTTAATTGAGGAAAAAGATGCTTTATTTTGTATTGCTACCATAAGCATTTTTTATTGTAGAAAAATAATGATTAATTGATAACTGATGATGATAAATCAAAGAAATTTCTTCAAATGCCCATCCCTAATCCCTTACCTTCATCCAAGTCTTTACCTCAAAATGTAATGTTTTACAAAATGAGCAATACACTAGTACACTCACACACACAAACAGTGTGATAAAAAGCCATTTCTGAAGGCTCGGGGTATAATGTGTACAGCCTGATGAGAGACAAATGGAAGGGGAGCACTCTGTAGGAGACAGAAGATTGAAAGATTGGCTGAAGAGCACAATTTATTGTCTGTGCTCTGAATTCTTGATGCGTAAGAGGAGAAGCAGAGGAAGATTTGAAAGCAGGTCAAATTCTTACAACATCAACACAACAGCAAACAACAGCAAATAACAACCAATAAACTGTAAAACATTCACGAGCACTTGAACAGCATGGTGCCAGAAGGCCTTAAACCACTAAAAATACAGGCTCATTTTCCCTTCTTAATCACCTAACACATAATTCCATCTTTTGTTCTGGTCTCTCCTCATGTTTACCCAACATCACACAGTGACAGTGTCTATCACTGCCTGTCAGAGTGATACATACCTTTATTTGAAACACATGGCACGGAACACTAAATATCTTTTCGCATCTAACAACTTATTTAGCCCAGTGCTGATGCAATGGCCTATAAATTAGTTAAATCCAATAAAAAGCAACAATGAGTGACAGACATAGATCTGTATTAACATCTGCATGAACATTTTACATCAGTGAACTACACAACAGCAAAAATATACAAGGGATATTGTAGGATGAGGCATTCAGGTGCGAGACCATGTCTTATGCTGCACCTAGCCTAAAGCCCATTGTGATTTTGGGTTAAATGAATAAGCCTGATGAAAAGGATCCCTGATCATATATTCTATGAACTGATTACACTGTCTCCTACAAAAACACCTGCAGTCAAATGTTTCTGACCACAGGTCATACTTTCATTATGAAGCAAAGAGGCATTCTCTCATGAGCCTTTTAAAAAGACAGCTATGTTTAATCCATTTTAAAAAGGTGGTAGTCAGTTTCATTCTCAGGCTACTTTCATGTGAGTAACAATCAAAATGCCTTGAATTCTTGCTGTGGATGTTCACTAACACACAAAAATTTCAAGATTACACAATAAAGTTCAGTGTATCTTCATACTACCAGCACAATAAACAATCATTGATGAAATCATCCTGAGTCAAAAATCACAGAAAAAAGTTTGAACACCAGTAATTAGTTAAGCATGAGTTAAAATTCTGTGGTTATAATAACTATAATGGTAAACCTACTCACAACCAACTGGTATACTGGTTTGCCGATATTATCAGCTGATGTCGGCCTAATAATTGGCCTATTGCAGATATATAGGTATTGGCATACATCTCCGATAACTGCTGAAATTAAAACTATTTTTAAGGCTTGAAAAAAATGCTTGGACTTGTGATTTGAAATGGTGTTTTTCCATAGTTCGTCCAGCAGAGGGCAGTCCAATAAGTTTATTCAAATGTAAGACAGCCAGTCTCCATTACAAATCTTTGTCTCAAGTATTTGATCACATTCAGCCGACATAATATCGGCCGATAGTTTAGATATCGGAATTTTCTTGCTTCCTGATATCAGTATCAAGCCCCAAAATCCCATATCGCTCGGGCCGAAATTCAGACCCAACAGTCCTGCGTTAAAACAGCACAAAGGCCCACAATGATGTAGATGAACTGTATAAAGCATCCCTCAAGTTTTTAAACACCAAAAAAACTAAACTTCTGCTTTGAAACATCTGGAACATAAACAGTAAAAGTACAGAAGCACAGCAAAGTTATGTGCCGTTGTAGGCACTTAAGTGGCCCACACTGTCCTATGGGATCATGTTAAATTCCATAAAAGCGAAAGTTGTTGTAAAGGCTGGCCGACTCTGAATTTATATTCAGCTCCCTCTACTCCAACACCTACACTGTCTCAGTGCAGCATTTCCATTTAAATTAAAAAGTAAATAGTTCATCAATGGACAAACAAAGCAGCTTGAGCTATAAATGCTGGGTTGGGCCACAACTCTAGCCACTGCTTTAGATTAGATTTTCATCCATAACTAGCATTGCCAGGTCAGAGAACAGTCATGTGTGTTGTTTTTTGGGGGTCGCTGATCAGAACACACATATGGATCTTCTGGGATGGCGTGACAACCGACTCTGTCCTTTAGTTTGAAGAACTTGTGTAATATTGTGCCTCTCAGATGGATTTGAACCAAAAAGTCAAGTGAGGACACATCGATTCTTCAACATCAAACTGCTCATTCAACCGTAAAAGTTGTGCTGCAAGGACAAGTTTAACCTTTAAAGTGTTACATTTCCGAATGACTCTTGGTAAAATAAAAGTGCACCATTGATTTATTCATGGCAGCGGTATTATCTAAAGCAAAAATTCATGTTGGAGGCAAGATGAGATATTGACTTTTATTTAATTTCTTTTTATGTAAATACAATATAAGTCAAAGAAATGTAGGCCGGCTTGTGTATGAGTCTTAAAACTTCGATACGCCGCCATTCTTTCTGCCACAGGCAAAATCTCTGTGTCTTTTACCCCCGGAGGACTGATTTAAGGGGTCCAACTCATCTCAGTGTGGGTTGACTGGAGCCCATTGGTCAAGGCAGGGCCAAGAGTTCACCGCCGTCAACTTGAAATTGATAACCAACGTTTTTACAACCTTTCTGGGCAATATGGAGGACCTATTGTCTTTCTGCGCTACAACGGCGGGGGCTCATCAACCATTCCACACATGCCCTCTCTGTCTCTGCCACAGGAGCCTTGCATTAGGAGAAAATGAGCATAGTAAAGGATTTCCACTTCGGTATTACTTGTCCCTCCTGCTTGTTCCGGCTCCCTTGTTCTCTTCCCACCATCTCTCCTCCTCACACCTCAATTCTTTATTGTCCTTGGGGGGGCCGGTGCTTTAATTCCACCGCTTCCTCTCTTTGACTTTGAATTAATGTACACCACAGTGAAACTGGCAAAGACAGGAAGTATATTTCCCCCGCTTTGAACCCTGCCTCTCTTGATTTTTGAGAGACTGCCGGGTGGCAGAACATGTGAGCTCGCTCCTCGACAGGTTTGATGTCTAGACACGGCTTGAAGTTGCAGAGTCACGGGGGACATCTCTTATATTTTACATGGTGGCTGGGGGATAACTTACTGTGAAAGTATCACTAATGTTTCTGGTTTTTTGAAACTTCATGAAGGGTCAGTCTGGCCTCAAAGAGAAAAACAGATGCTCAAAAAACTGTTTACCCGCAATTCCTTCATTTGATACAGTTAAGTTTGAGATGTTTTTGCCAAATGTGCTTTTACCAAAGCAAACAGGAATTTTATTTTTATATTTTTCAGGCAAAGGGATTCATGCAAATTAAAGCAATTCAGACACCAGAGAGATGCTTGCTAGAGTTCCACTCCGTGATTAATTTAAGCAGATTTGCTCACAGATTGCTGTCACAATGACTTTTAACCCCTGTGACATAATTTAACGTGGATGTCAGTGGATGAAGCTTTTACCAAACTCACTGCTACAGTTTGTCTCCGTCCAAGAACATCAAAAACATTAACTGACACCTTGGGGGTTCATGTGCGAAAGGAAAAGGACGATAAGCAGCTATTTCTAGACACCTGTGTTCGTGTGATTGATGAGACTGTTTAGTTTACAGGAGGGGAGCTGGGAGCTACAGCATGTCCAAGAAGCACTCAGGGCCAGATGGCACAAGAATGATGAAAATCCCGACCAAAACCAAGACAAACCTGCCAACTCAACAGGGACCACCAGAAGCAACCAAAAGTGGGGCTCACTCACATTTTCCAAGCTGTCAGAAAATCTTCGTCGAGTCTTCAAGTATCAGGAAGTCAGCGCTTCTTTAACCTCTCTGCTGGAACGATTTTAAAGAAAGGGCTCCCCAAGAGAGGAAGCCTTGAGTGACGCAAGACATTACATGCACTTCATTGGTGAAACAACAAAAACTATGGACTAGAGACTGAATGGACACCATGTGTGTGTAAACAACAGACCACAATGACCAAGAGTCAGTGAACGACTGGAGAGAGATCAGGGACACTATTCACATCCATTGGATGAATTAAACAGTTAAAAAAACTTTAAATAATAGGCTGAATATCCAAATCCCAAAACCAATTATGTATCCAACAAACTTATATCTGATATTCAGGGTCTGGCCCAAAAAACTCTATATGGGAATGGACAAGATCTAAAGAAATTGTGTCACTGAGTCCTTTTTCCCTTTAAAGGACCTGCAAGGTTGGTTACAAATCATCAACCTTGCTTTATTACAAGTGCCACTCCTTTAGAGGACCCCCAAGCTCTCTTTGCTCTCAAAAATGTTGCTTCTGTTCAGTAATGTGGTTTTTCACTGGAAGTTTAAGTGTCTGCTTAACTCAGCACAGTTCAAAGTAAATTTGAAAAAAGTCCAATTAAAGACAGAAAAGAGGATTCAACATTTACGATTGTGTCTGCTTTCATGGCAGATTATTAGAGTGCAGGTTGTATTTTCCTTACAGGTGAATCAAATAAACAATATCAATTTATACATTCACGTGGTCCAAATGTTTCTCTTCCCACCACTTAGTCCAGCAACCTGAAACCTCTCCAGAGTCTCAGCTTACCGAAGTATCTAATGGACAAACTTGGCAAGAGAAAAGTTCCTTTTAAGGGACATAAAAGCAACTTCTAATAAGACATCTTCTCCTGGCACCAAAGCACAAAGATCTTCTGTTAAAAACAAGTCCATCATTGGATTCAGTGCCATCAGCAGCAGCATATAAAAATGCTATCTAACCATCCCGAGGTACACATGACAGATGGACTTAAGGGCACTTTTCTCCTTTTGGCCTTTTTTTGAGATCCTTTCTTGTCGGCAGCATCCTCTGCCTGCTTCTCCGAACTGTTTGTGAAGTGCTGAGGTTCGCTCTGGGATTTGAAGTTTGGAGGGGAAAAAGGGGTTTCTATTGGATTTCTGGTTTGAAAATAGCAAATCCAATGACCTTAGTAGGTCAGTCTGTTTTACTAAACACTTTTTGACTCCACAGCCACACAGAAGAAGAAATACGGGTATGAAGTTCCCAAGAAATCAAATAGAAAAACTATTCCATGCACCTTCGGTAATTTCACTGTCACACAGTGAGAGTCTCATTTCAAGTTTGGAAATAAAAAAGTATAAATGTTTCAGTTTGAACACGAATGAACTCTCCAAAGGGATCATTAAATTTTCATCTACGTGCCAGATTACAACCTTGTTCCGCTTAGAATTCAAATATTTAAAAAAATAATTGCTCATCTTTAACAATGCAACAACTACAGAACTCCTGTGTGTTTTTAAGAGGAGACCTGAGGTAGAAAACTTGAATGGATGAAAGAGACAGTCAGTGCAAAGTGAGGTTAATAGAATTAGCTACTGAAAACAGTTTCCTCTCAATACATGTAATACTAAATGGCACAATTACACAAAGTTACAGCTGAGACTTAAGGGAATGTCATTTGTTTTGTAGGTATTTGACCTGATGGTGGTGCTAAATGAAAAGTTAAGGTATTAACAAAGTTATTAAACTTCATTCTGAGGGGGAATTATGATTGCTGGAGTCGAAATTCATGACAAACAGTTGCTGAGCCTTGAAGCAAAAAATGATGGCACTAGAGGAAAATTCAGGACATACCTTAAATCACCTGGTCATAGATCATAGATAGCTCATGATGAATATCTTAACGTGAACTGATCCTTTTAGCTGCTGCTTTTTATGTCCTTTATGTTTTTTCACAGTCTTTGTGTGTTTTTAGGCCGTTGTTCTTGTGCTGATGTATAGGTATGTTTTTATATAGTGACAATGACAAATAAAACTTGAAGTTTCAACCTGTGCCTGTTCACATATTTTTATCTTTTAGATGTTGAGATACATCTCAGGATATCATAAAATCTGGGGCCACACAAAAAAGTCAGGGGAGTATGTGGGGTTCCTCCTCTGGGAACCATGAATCTCTACTCAAAGTTTTGTGGCAATCCATTAGTTAGTTTTTTAGATATTTTTGTATCAATTTTCCAGTAAAATGGTGGACAGACCAACTAACTGACCAACAGACAGTCTGCCATCCCTATTCAAAAGGGCAGTTTTTGGGGTACATCCTCAGGGAACCATGAATCTCTTCACAAAGTTTTACGGCAATTGATTAGTTGTTGAGATATTTTAGTCTCGATGACAATGGTGGACAGACAACCAACAGGTCAACTGACAGTCCACCACTGCCATCCATATGGCCATGCTGGTAAAATGGAAAAGTGTATTTCTAAAAAAAATATGATATAATAAAATACCTGCAGTGCTTAAAGGAAAGTCTACGCTCTCAAGGGCCCTTGTAACACAATGTGCACTTATTCATAAATACAGAACAAGTTACTTAAACTCAAGGTTTCTGCATTTCCCAACCATCTACCAGAAAGCAACATACTTATTTGTAAAGAGTGAGGTTAAAGTCAGCATATGAATCAAATATTCTCTTCAGCTGTTCTCCCCATCTCAGCATGCTGGTATTAACAGATTTCTGTCAAGTAAACATGTTAGCTTGGCCAGACTGAAACTTCTATTTTTGAAATGGTAAATAGCAAGTAATGAACATCAAGTAAATGAAAAAAAAAAATCACTCAGTGTTTGTAAAGAAAAACAAAAAAACAAACATACAGCAAGATGTTAAATTTAATCTTATGATTGTGATCCATCACGAATGTAAAAGCTCAGCCTAAGAGAAAAGAATGAGACTGAAAATGTGACTTTAACAGCAAAGTAAAGCCTCATTAACTCCACAAATGGTGCATTGAACATCCACCTTTCAAAGGAAATATCAGGAACAGCTGCTGCTACAAAGGTCTTGACGCTTTTGTGAATGATCTTTACTGTTATAGAAAAACTTTTGAACCCACCATCAAAATATCTCAAAGAGAAGCTAATGGTGTATTGATGGTAGCCACACTAGCCACACTTTGACATCAGGAGGGCTGGCTGAGGCTTCCGCTTAATGCTGCGTAGCTAATCACCTCAAATTCCCCCGCACAGCCGCTGTGTGTGCCTGTGTGTTTATACAAGTGGGTGTGTGCACATGCAAACATCTATCAAGTGAAACAGCTCTGTAATTAGCCCCCAAAAAATGAAAAGCAACAGCGAGGTTCAGATGTTTGGCAGGTAGTCATTAATTGCTGATGGAAACACGGGGAGGACCGGGGTCAGTTCATTCCTCTGCTGTTATCTGCATGGCACAGAAAAGGTGCTCCCGATTGTCATGTAAAGTGTGTGTTTTTGAGTGGCAGCACCATCAGTTGCTGTTTGAGAAAATGTTTGGCAGACAAAAATGTTCTCAGAGGGAACAAGTTCTTACGGTACAATTAGTGGGTTCGTCGCTAATCTGTCAGGATTTTGACAGCTCCTGTTTTGGTTTGGTTTTTCCACTGTGCTGCCACAAAATGAAGAAAACAGACCTGAATTTGAAAGACAAGAATTGGAAGTAGTACTCTACGCCTTTACATGAGTAAAAGCAACAAGTCATATATGTGAAAATACTGCATTAGAAGTACAAGTCCAGAATAAGAGTGTGTGTATAGAAAATACATCAAAAATGTATAATATCAACAGATCATAGGTACAACAAGAATATATACTTGGAAAAAAAATGAGGAAATATAACTATGAACTAAGCAAAAAACACTAAAAACACAATGGAACCCATCATGGTCATGGTTGAAAAAAAGCACAGAAAAGGCACAACTTTTCAAGAAAAATCAAGGCTAAATTTCGGAGCTAAACTTGGACAGGCTTCTACAAAAGAGCAATAAAAAGTATCCTACTGGTAACATCGCAATCTAGCATTTATCATGCATGGCCCAGGACAGAAAGGCTCTGCAGTGAGTGATTGAAACTTCCCAGAACATCACTGGTACCAATCTACAGAGATACTGATGAAGTGAGATGTCCTCACAGAACCCAAAGGATACTAAAAGACAACATCCACCCCAGCCAAAGTTGTTCACACTGCTGCCATCTGGAAGAAGATACACAAGTAGCTGCTGCTGTACCACCAGATGATGAAGCAGCTTCTTCTCCCAAGTTGAGAGAAGATTAAATTCATCGCCCTACACTCAACAAATATGTAGCAAACCAGCGTGCATTTCAC
>JAPZDX010000017.1:5968560-5984218 GCA_029783625.1 Naso annulatus | reverse complement strand
CCATAAGGAAGCAACTCCGCTGCACTTTTCCCCTCCATGTTTTTGCTCCGACTCACGTTTTATTTCGATAGTTGTTGCTCTCTCTTTTAAGGCCAGTTTGCACCGAAGATTCACAACCAGATGAAACAGTTGCAGAGAAAGTTGCAGCGGTGTAAACTGGTCAGTCTCAGCTCGACTCGAGCCGGCTGATGGTGTCGCCTGCAACTCAGCTTGTCAAAGTAAAGGTAAAGTAGCTTCATTGTCATTATACAATGAATTATAAAACAAAATTGCGAAGTTAGAGTGGAGGGTTAGCCTTGAACTGCTGCAACTGCAGCACGCCACCACATTGGGCCAACCTAACCTAATGCATGTTTTGATGGAGGGCGGAATCAGGAGTACCCGGAGGAAACCCACCCGGCACCAGGAGAACATGCAAACTCCACACAGGAAGGTCCTACGCCAGCCGGGACCCTTTTGATGTCAGACCAGCAGACCTGGATTTGAACCCAAGACCTTGTGGCAACACTACTAACCACTAACCGCTAGCCACCGAGCCGTCAAGTCGCTAGAGGCCAGTTTTAGAGCATTAGGCATGTCACTTGTTCTAACAGCCCATTATGTCACCTGTAGCTAAGAAGCACAGCCAATAGGAACATGCGCTCTCTGAAATGACCCGTGATTGGCCGAGAAGTGCCCATCATGGTCTTCATTTTCTAAAGCCTGAATACAGAGACAAAGGGAGGTGCAGAAGTCTGGTGTTCTTTCAGACCACCTGGGTTAGCAATGCTGAAACATTATTATGGCATTCTTGCCTGATGACACAAAAATAAACTGCCTACACCAGCTTTAAGTATGGTACAATAACAGCACATATTCCTCAGGCAGCCTTTGCACAACAAAATGCAATTTTTGGAAATAGTTCGCACAGCTTTATTTAGCTGCACTGTCTCTTTTTGGATGAATTCCTCTGTCTCGCTCTCTCTCTCTTAACTGAATGAATCCCAACAGGGAATCGAGGACACACCCTTGCCCTACAAACCTCCCAAGAGGAGCTGTGAATTTCTTAACATTGTGTATGTGTGTGTGTGTGTGTGTGTGTGTCAGTGTATGCGTCTGCATGAATGAGAAGCAACACCCGCCACCCTGCGCCAGAAGAGAAATGCCCTCCAAGCATAATTGCTATGGATCTCCCCGCTGCATAAACGGCGTTATCACAGTTTGTCTCATTGTGAAAGCTGTGATCAGCATAAAGAAAGGGTGAATCTAACTGTGTGTGCATGTGTGTGTGTGTGTGTGTGTGTGTATGTGTTTGTAATGGTTTGCAGAGCTGTTCTCCCTCTCCTCCTCATCATCTTGGTCTCTTTATCATCATAAAAGTAATTAGCATAAAGGTCAGACTTGTGTAAACAGCAGAAGCGGGCTCGGATGAGGCTTCGCACCAGTGAGGCTACCTCTGCAGACGTCCAGACAAACATGTTTGTTAGACGCTGCCATCAGTGTGCACAGGCAAGCGTGACAAAAGAAAGGAAGCCAATGGACCCGAAATGTTTGTTTGTGCAGCTAGGGTGAGCGTCAGCAGAAACAAAGGCTCCACAAGTGCAAGAACACGTGAGTCGATATGCGCCTCTTTAGGCCAAGTTTTTCCAGTTTGCATCCAAGTTTTATTAAAGTCAGAGCAGCAGTGCTTTGTGCAGCTTTATTTAGAGTGCCCTCTTTGGGCCAAACAATGTACACATGGTGGCCAAAAGTATGTGGACACCCCTGTCCTTATAGGTTTGTGTGCTTTGGCTGGTTTTCATTGTTTGGGTTTTGTTTCTAATTTTGCGGCAGGGAGAAAGCTTCCTGTTTCAACATGATGACGCCCAACAAGTTCTCTGATTTAACCATGCTTCTCTAAAAAGCCAATTAAGGCGTCCTCTTGCATGCCTTCATCAACAAATAACAGCCAAAGACGTTGCAAATTACCGTCAAAAATCATAGCCAACGTGACCAAACTTTTACTAGAAGTAACTTTTGGTTCAATGGTTCCACAAACTTTTAAAAATCTAAACCAATGACTTTTTAAGGACTTTTCATGCCCGATTCCCTCAAATTCAAGGTCAAAAGACAACACAGGATGTCTTGCAGATCTGAAACAAATCAGTATTTGAAAATGTCTTTGTTGAGCCACAAGTCCCGCAGTTTGCGTTTACATTCTCAGTTGCTGTTGTATCATTCATTTATAGTCACCCATGCACACAGATGACTGTTGTATGAGCAGCAGATGGCGACTGAAACAATGACACAACTGCAGGAGAAGCATGCAAACAGCACAATGTAGCCTGCAACTTTCCGTAGAAAAAAAAAAAATTAAAATAAAAACCTCAAATTCTGCCCTTGCACAAAATCTAGAAATTCAAGCACTTTAAGCACAATGACTCAAGCTTATTTATGTCTTCAAAAATGTGATAACAATCTTCTGCAGCTGCCTCTCGTGTTCTACTTTCACACAGCCACGTACATGATGACATTTTTTTCCCAGTTTAGTGATGAAGAATCTGACTGGCCCGCACCGTGCTAACACTTCAACCTCATCAAACACCTTTGAGATGAACTGGTGCGCTGACTTAACGCCACCTTGCGTCAGCGTTGGACCACACTGTTGCTCTCATGGCCTGATGTGAACGAACTCCTGCAACCAGTTTCCAGAATTTTAGGACTGCAAATAACTTATTTTCATTATCGATCAATTCGCCGATTATTTTTACGGTTAGCGTTTATTATTATGAAATGTCAAAAGAGCCCAATGTGACGTCTTCAAATTGCTTCTTTCGTCCAAACAAACAGCTTAAAACACAGTGACTCCTCAATTATTATCAAAAATTATATAAAGACACAGCAAATCCTCACATTAAGAGGCTAAACCGGCAATTACTTCTACTTTTTTATTTGAAAAATTACTGAAACGATTAATCGATTATCAGAACGGTGGGTGATTAATTTTCTATTGATCAATTAATCAATTATTAGATTAATTGTTGCACCTCAACAACATTTGACGAAAAGCCTAAAAGTGGAAGAGTGGAGGTTGTTGAAGTTGCAGATTAATTCTTAACCACACATGTAAAACTTGCACCGAGCAGCACGAAGGGTAGACGTCGCTTTTAACAAAACCTCTTCACATTTAAAAAAAAAAAAAAAAAAAAATGTCATCACCTTTACATCTGCTTCCGCAATAAAAACCAGTGATGCAACACACACTGGACTGATAAGATTTCAGGCAGCGAGATCACTGGTGAAGAAGAGTAATTATATATTCATGTCACCTCCTCGCTCACCTTTTCATTGTGCTACACTTTATCCTTTATTCCATCTGGAGACCCACAGACAGACCTCTCCTGACTGGACGGCTCATTTTATCCTGGATTGAAGCGTGGCGACACAGAGATTTGGCTCTCGCGGGGGGAACAAGTGGAGCTATTTTGAGGTAAAAAATCCACCGGCAGGGTGGCCTTTACACCACAAGATATAAAGGTAGAAGTATTCATCTTTTGTTCAGAGAGCCTCTGGGCCCAAAGATGTCTCTAAATATGCAAGAGGCCATGCTGCAGCCGTGTGGTGGTGAAAACATATTGTCTACTTACTTCCTGTAAAAATGTCCATGTGAAATAAAGTGATTCATCTCTGCGATAGAATGAAGCGGCAGTAGATAACCGATCGCCCGTGGTCAGCCTTGTAAATGAAGGGGGGCGACGGTGAAGGTGCCCTTGAGAGATTTGTGTGTTTTGCGTGTTTGTGTGGGTTCGGCGTGTGTACAACCCAGCGGGTGAGGCAGGGGAAGTGGAGGGAGGTTTGATGTCTCCCACACATAAACCATGATTAACACAGTTGGGTTTCAAAGATCTGAGCGCCGCCAAGAAAAAGCGCTTAGCTGCATTTGTGCAGGCACACACGGGCGTGCACGGGCATCACACACGCACGGACACACGCGCACGCGCGTCCACCTTTAGAGACAAGGCATGACAAACAGGAAGTAAGAAGAAAGGAGCGCCGAATTACAGCTCCACGGCAATGCCACGTGCCTTTAAACAGGCCACATTACAAATCATTATGCTCTATTCATTCTCCGCCTTCAGACAATAGCTCTCACTTCAAAACAATTAGAGTGCAATGACACACACCCTTGATGAAAGTGGCTCTGTTGGTTTAAAGGACTGAAAATGATACAAATGATTTATGCAGAGACTTCGGAGAGCTGCGCTTTTCAACAAAAGCCAATTGACCCCCCCCAAAACACACACACACACACACACACTCATATCCACCCACCACGCCGCCCCCCCTCCCTCCACCGGCCCCCCGCGCCCACACTCGTGTGATTGAACCGCGGCGTAATCTGTCATTCAGTGTCGGGCACAGCCAAGATTTCATTACAATAGGAACTAATGTGAGAAAAGCAATTATTCCGCTCCCATAATGCACTACTTCAGCACAACGGTGACCTTTTCCGTCCGCGATTGTTCATTTTCGAAAAGTGTTCTTGGCAGTGAATATACATGAATATCAACAATCTGCGGACAGAATGTTTAATCGCGCCTCTCGTCTTGTCTGTCTGGGTTCAGAGGCGGCAAAACGAGTTTGAAGTTTCTCTCAAAACCTAAAAGCATCGATTCTGTGGAGGGATTGAGCAACAACCAATCAAATGATCAATCAAAGTTCAAAATTCGAAATATTCCTCAGCATTTTGCCATCCTAAACTGAGAGCCACCCCATGCAAGAGACAGACGAATGGAACGGAGGTTGAGATATCCATGAAGGGAAAAGCTTCCCAAACACCCAGATCCTGCATTTCCCACAATCCAACAGCTCCCTCTCAGAAAACATTATCATGCACCAGTTTTCACAAGCTGAATAATAAGCCCTATGACAAGCTAAGTGACTCTGACACTCAAAAATAACTCAATTCAGTGGAAAAAAGAATCAAACCAATCCAAGGCAGGTGACAGTTTCTGTGATTCTAATTCTATTGGCACTTTTCAGCTGGATAATATTAGTTGTCACGTACAAAAAGTTGCACAAAAGTTGAATGTTACTCTGACGGCTTCATGTGCAGCCAGTTCAGCAGTAAATTCCAACTAAATGAAGCTAAACACTCACATTTTGCTCACATTTTCATAGATGTTGCACTAATAAGAGACATGATTAAAGAAAACACTCATTATATTGACTCTGCAAACACCTGCAGCTATAAAGCTAAATTAAAATTGGATCTAAGACAAGCAGCAAAATTTATTGACAAAGTGAAGCTTTAAATTCTCGGAAAAAAAAAGTTTTTTATTCAGGATAAAGACGACAGGGTTTTAAAGTTATTACACCAGAGTCAGAGCCAAACTGAACGGCGCTTATTTCACCAATAATTCTTAAAAATAATCAGTTAGCCTACCTTTGGAGCTGACAAAAACATTATTTACCACAAATTATCACCACTTTAATGATTAAAAAAGCTAAATAAATACTTTTAAAAGATCAAAATAGGCATGTTTGTCCTATCTATCTGAAGATTTTTCAGCTGACATGAGCTACCACTTTAGCATTGCGCCTAAAAAATCTCAGATATGACCTCAATAACAGCACCGCACTCTGACCGCCTGGCATCATGTCACCCTGGGACCTCAGATGCTTCATTTTCCGTCACTGCAAAATTGCAACTCTCTATATCATAGTTGTGCATCTCCCGGGAAATTACCCGTACTTGTTCGAAAGAAAATAGTTGATGAAATGCAAACAGTTTTCTCTCCTGCTGGCTTGAAACTCCTCAAACAGACTTTGCTCTTAGAGGAAAACATTTAATGCAATTACAGAACATCCATCAGTTAATAATTAATGTGACACGGAGGCAAGGAAAGGGTATCGCGGAGTATCAAAGTTCTTCACAAGGGCAATCAAACACTTTCTGTTGAACTTTTAAGCAGGCACTGCAGTTAAACGCGCGAGAGAAAAGCGGGCGGCGGCTCTGGCGGCTTGGAGATGTAATGCAAAGATCTTTCTGCCTCTGCCTGCATCTGAACTCATATCTCCTCCTCAGTGTTTGCGCTACCCCTCACTGCGCAACCTCCTTTTCTCTTGCTCCTCTTCTCTGTTTGATTTCTCTGAGCTTGTCATCCCGCGCCCCGGCTAGTCCAAGAGACTCCGACTCATTAAATATTCATCTGCTCTCATCAATTGCTCCCGCAGTCCTTTTGGAGGAGGGAAAAAAAAATGACATTGAATTATTCAGGGCCCAATCAGGGCTATTTCTGGCACCCGCCTTGACTTAGATGTGAGGGCGCAGCGGGCTCCGCTGTTTGTGTGTTTTGATGTGGTGGCTCTGTTAACTCCGTGTCCATCCTCAGCTGTCATAATCGCAGGCATTACACCATTAGGCAGGGGTCATCAAGTTCCCCACTTTCCTCCTGATGACAATTTCCCGTCATTGCTGCACGGTTTAATGACTTCAATAGATCAATTAAATCGCCGTGTGATGTTCTGCAAGGAGATTTGTTTTATCTTATGCACCGATAACGAATGCCAGTGCATGAACTGAAAAAATAAAAAATTGCACGCGCTAGAGCTTTTCCGTACGCCTTCCATAATGCTGCACTCTTCAGTTCAAAGGTTAAAGCAGAATAAAACTGTTCTGATCATGCAAGGAGCAGAAACTCGGTGATTTCTTTCAACAGTGTCTCAGGGCAGAGTCTCCTTCGAGTGCAAAGGGGCAAGGAAAAACTCTGTAATCACGAACAAAAATCAACATCTTTCCGAAGCCTGGAAACATTCAGTTTTAGGAATCCTCTTTAAAATGGATGTGGAGCATCGCTGCGCTGAGCAGGAAGCAGAAGGCAGGCAGGGGGAAGCATCTTACTCACGCTCAGCTGAAGAGAGGAGGATTTTCTCCGCGCAGGGTCACAGAGGTCCTACTCCCCTGGCCATAGATAGTAACATCTGACACTAATTCCTCCAATAAAAATGTCACTTACAGATAAGCGCTATGAGCAGCGAGCTCATTATGCTGAGAGGATAAGAACGGGCAGCCAAGTGTGAAATTTCAACACTGGCACAAGAGGAGGGTGGACATGAAACTGTTGCTAAACACTGGACCCGAAAACCTTAGAGGAAGGTGTTACTGAATGCTGTGGACCAGAATAAAAACTCAAAAAAAACGCAACATGTGCACTAATTTAATACGTTCTAATAGAAAAATGAAAGGTTGAGTACACCTAAAATAGGTTTTTCAAGATAAAACCACAGGAAAATGCTCTGTTGTAGAAGGTTAAGAAGAAGAAGATGAATGTTTGTAATTGTGAGCATTGCTGTCATCATTTTTGGAAAAAAGCAAGCGAGACACACAGCACGTTTCCATCATGGATGTTTTCAACAAAAGCACAAGAAGAAAGAGTCCCTGGAGAGTTTCAGTTTTCAATTGTTGAGCCATGGACGCTGGGAAGTTTGCTAACATGCCAATCAAGTTAGGATTTAGTAAACACACAAGTTGTTCACTCAAACTGTCATTTCAAATCCTAATGTGAAGAACTCATATTTGTAAGTCACCTTTAAAGGACATTGACATCGACAATCCCTGTGAAAGACAAGAACATAGATGCCTTTCCCTTCTCTGTGCGTACAGCTGGTTGCTAGATAGCCACCTCGCGCTGGTAGTTTTGCATATTCAATGGAAGTAGCGCCCTCTAAAGCTCCTAAAACCCACCCAAATAATCTCCAACACAGTCCGTCTACGTGTTATGACCTGCATATCAACTACGCTAAAGACACATTGTCACTGTTGGAGCAAGTACCTAAGAACTACCTTTCTGGGCGTAGTGACACAGCGCCTCGTCTACAGTGTTATGACCAGTCACCACATTGTCACAGCATGTAGATAGAGTTTGTTGGAGATTATTTGTGTGTGTGTTTTAGGGGCTTTAAGCCTGTTATACACTGCGCAATTTCGTCCTATTGTCGATTGTCCGAGACGAAAGAAAGGCTTTAGAGGGCAGTAACGGTGTATCCCCGCTACTCTTCCGCCTCCTGATCACCATATTTATGACCACGTAATCATAAAGTGCCCACTCTTGAAAACCCCGTGCCTCCTTCCGTATAATCATCTGGTGCTGGTGCTGCTTCCACTGGATGTGCAGAGCTGCCAGCGCAAGGCGGCAATCTAGCAACCAACTGAACGCACAGAGAAGGAAAAGGCACATTCTTGTCTTACATATAGATTGTGGATGATAGGCTAAACCCACAAAAAGTGCAGTTTCGACATGACAGTAATGGGAGAAGATTGATTTATTTCTGTAAGCTAGTGTTCAGTCTATTCAGTTATTCTTCACAGAGCTGCAGGGCTTGAAACTATCCTTGCATGCAAGGCCAAGCAAGTTTATGTATACTGTGCCGTTTAGACACAAGCCAATTCAAAGTGCTTTACAGAGACATAGAAAAACATTCAAATAGAGAAATTAAGAGACATAAAAATGGCTCTTAAGTTAGCTGATTTTACCTAACATGAAACACAACAAATAATTAAAAATTTGAAAGGACAACACAGGTTGGCAGCCAATCATAGGGCTAAATATCAAAACCACTCCCGACTGATGTATCGGTTTGCTGATATTATCGGCCGATATCGGCCTAACGCAGATATATCAGTATCAGTGTATATGTTCTCTGAGATGCGCCAATGTTGAATCAATCTTTAAAGGCCTAAAAAAATGCTTGAACTGGTGATTTTAACTGGTGCAATTACGTAACTTTCAAGCAGAGGTTTGTATTTTAATACACTGTTCAGTGCACTAATGTTTGAAATAAACTTTTTTAAAATGTCCGATATCCTGCTTAATAACCACATTAAGCCAATATAATATGTATACAATTTTAGTCGATACACTGGAAATCGGAATTTTCTTCCATCCCCAATATCGGTATTGGCATCGGCCCCAAAAATCCCATATCTGTCAGCCCCTAATTAAGAAAGAAAAGAATTCACACTCACTGTAACAGGAATAAGCAATTTGAATTTATTTCTCCAAATACACAATGCCACAGTTTGCAGCTCTTGTTTTAGAACGTATTTTTCATTTCATCAACATTGCACAGCTACTTTGAAAAAAATGCATCTGTTCACATGGCAAAAAAAAAAAAAAAAAAAAAGTACTCATCAGATTAAAGTGCTACAATCCAATCATCTCTGGCCTTGTGTTATTCAGTATCAATTTACAAGGCAAAACCATTTGAATCCATCTCGTGTTGACACTTGCGTGTACGAGTGGTCATGTTTTCAAATGATACCTCCTTTTGAATCGAACCTCTCCAGCTTTTACAATCTGAATAGACCATAGACGACACTAAAAGTGCATGCCCCCGTTCCATTGAAGCACAGTGACCCCTACTGAGCACAAATCCATATCTATTCATTGCAGTTTTTTCCATTTATTCATGATTTAAACGTATTTACAGCTCAGTTGTGCCAGAGTGATCCAGGCCAAACATTCTGCCTTTCACAGCAGCTGAAAACTTCATGGTTTCAGCTTGTGGGTGTAATTTCGGCTTGACGTGCCCCCATAACTAATGTTTAAACAGGTGAAGGGAAGTGTCAGAGGCCATGATGTACCACGCTCATGCTTAACTATTCATTAATGCTTCCTCCTTCTGCTGCAAATCATGTTCAACCTCAGAGCTAATTATTTAACGGAAGCTAATACATCAAAGTGGAACCATCTCGGATCTTTGCCAGATACTAAAAGGTCATTCACGGGTCAAAACTTCAGCAGCTCCTCTCTCAATGGAGGTCACATGATGAGAAAGGAGATACCATCCAATGGGGAGGTCATTGTGTGTCCCTCTGAATGATGAAACCCCCCTCGATCAGCCCCACAAGTGCCCATTCCCCCCTTCTCTTTGGAGCCTCCCTCCTCTTGGCCCTGAGTAATGAAAACAATTAACATCTCTAATTACCATCCTAAATCAGCGCTCAACACGCTACGCATTGATTTGATAGACTGCCTGAGTTACGAGCTGCTCCCAATCGAACAGTGCACCACATAAAAGACTTTACTGCAGGGCGATTGAGCCTGCCAGCCTCTCGCAGGGTAAATAAATCTCGGGAGTACGGGCACAGAAAGCCCTGTCATCGACTCAAAAAGTTCCAAAGGGACACATGCATCTGGCAGACGCCCGCAGCCTCAGCTGGCTCCAAGTGTTGGAGCTAATTGCCATGAGGTAATGGCCTAATCACTCAGTGCAAATCCAGCAAGGTGGCATTCATCACCGCTGCGAATGATATTTGTAAATACCACATTTGCTGATGGATCCAGGTATCTGTCGTGTGTCTCGTCTGAGGCGGGCTGATATGAGCTGTTTTGTATTCCACACCTCCGACGGGAGACTCGCAGCAGGAGGCTGAACGGTACATGCAGAGCGCCAGCCCAGAAAAACATGAAAGAGGGGAAAAAAAAAAAAAAAAGCACCTGATTGTAACACTCTGCAACTCTTTTTGGCCATCAGATTCAGCCAAACATGAAACACCGGAGCTCGCAGTCTCCACCAAGAAAGAGACGGAGCATCTATGTGTAACAAGCCCATTGGCTCTGTTTTATTAAAAGAGCACCAGTGTTTTATTAAGCAGATAACGTGCAGAACAAGATAAAAAGGGGCCTTTTCGTCCTCGCCGTGCGTCTGAGCCTCTGGAGGACAATGAAAGGGAAGCATGAAGAGAAAGAGTCAGCGAGGGAGAAGGACGGAGGCAGGAGGAAAAAAAGGGCCAAGAAGTGGAGTGAGGTAGGAGAATCTCAGCTTCTTTTTCAGTTTTCTTTCTTCTTCTTCTTCTTCTTCTTCCTGATGCGTTGAGGGGAAGATGTAGCAGTGACAAGAGAAATGTTAACTGGCCTGTACTTTGGAATAACAATACCCGACGCTGGCAGGCAGATAGCTGGTGACAAAGCTTTCCCCTGACTGAGGCACACAGAAGAGGGATAAAAAATGAGCGGGCGCCTGTCCTCCCAGTGTGACCCAACCTCAGCTCTTACCGTGCGCAAACACACACACACACACACACACACACACACACACACACGAGAGAGAGCTGCAAAACAAATAACACAAATAGCTGCACGCCCCGATGACTTCTCAGAGACAAATGCACAAAGCGTGAACACCTACGTGCCTAAAGAAAACCAACACCTCCCTACCTGCGTTCCCTCTCTCTCTCTCTCTTTTGTTGTCTCTGATCAGATGCAAAACGTGCTGAAAGGATTAAGCCGCCAGCCGCCGCGCAAACACACACAGCTGGATATCTACCCCTGCATCACATCTGATCTTAATAACAGGAAGGTACTCGACAAAAGCGTGACCCCCGTTGATCGATTCTGAAAACATGCGAAGATGCACACATGCACATGTTCACAAAGATACAACCTCACGCCTGGCGCAGCAGGCGACGATAACAGAAATAGACAGTAAACATGAGTGATGTCTGCTTATTTCCCTTTGGGGATAAAAGAGTCGGGGAGTCTTGCTGCGGCTTCGACCGAATGGAGGAAAATCATTGTATTACTGTATGGAGCAATCGTATGGTGTCCCCATCTCCTATTGGGGGAATACAAATAAGGCAACACAAGAAAACATATTGACCAAGACACTGAAAGAACATAAATATACAGTAAACCAGAGCTTCTGCACTCGGCCTCAATGCCACTTTCAATGACGAGCAACAATGCATTAAAAATGTCAAACAACAGCGAGCAGAGAGGTCGCGGAGAAATACATGTATGCGATGTTCATGCTGATAATAGCGTCGGCGTCTGTGCTGTGCTGACATGGTGGAACATACATGCAGAGGGAGGAAATGTGCTATAAATTTCCGACGTCGTTTGGTGAGTTCAGGCCGCACGCCGTCCACGAATCAGGACTCCACAATGAGATTCATGGAGCGGTTGACCTGAATTTTGTGATTCAATTCAGCAAGGTCCCTCCTGAATGCTATTATGACATACCTGTCTTTTAAAATGCTATTTTAAATAATGAGGTCAATGTTGATTCATGGACATAAATATACTTAATATGACTCATTAATTATGTCTGTTGCATCAAAAATGAGCTCTTCGCTAAACTCCTCTCCCTTTTATAACATCTGTGGCAGATTTACTTCAAAATTCTCTCTTTTTTTTTGACAATAGCTCTTTAATTTGACATGGAAATAAAAAAGCAGGTCTCTAATTTCCTGTTCATTTTTATACTGAAATTATGATGATTTAATCAACTGTAGCTAGCTAGTTTAAGCTAATGCTAAAACGGAGAGATATTGTTGAAAGCTACACTTCCAGCTGCTTTTTTTTAATGTGTCCAGTATTGTGAATATAAGCGTATTTAGAATGTTGTTTAGATTATGTGACAATTCAGCACTGAAGTTTATGTTTTACTGCTGTATTTCTCAAAATTTGGGCCTCAGCCCCCTGATGGGCTGCTGACGTATTGCAGGTGGGCTGTAGCCGGGGCTGTAAATAATTGTTCCACATAACAAAGTTATCAAAATATATGTTTGTTTGCTTGTTTTTTTTTTCTTTTCTGTACTGGAAAACAACACACTATCTTTCTCTAAAACATAAGGCTGTCCCTCTCTCTTTTCTCCCCCTAAATTCAAATAAATATAAATATCCATTTTCGTGTCCACAGTTTCACTAAGACCATTGCCATTGATAAATATACAATGTAATTTTGGGCAATGAGCAACCTACTTGTGTTTTAATGTTCAGTCTCTGTACATCTACGACAAAATGAGATGGAGGTTGTGCCTCAAAGCTTTTAAAGCCCTTAAAGTTTGAGAAGCTTTGCTGTATTGTTTTTTTCATTTATACTGTTTTCATAAAGTGCTTCACTTTCACAAGTTCTGTATCACAAGCTCTGACAATCGGGAATAATCGATGAGTTTTGCAAAAGTTATGCCATCTGATGACTGACTGAAGCTTCTGGAGTGTGAACTTTCTCAAACAGCAGAAAGCAGAACAGAGTCACTGCAGTTAAGACTAGACTAGCACATGTGGATTATCCGGCTCCGAATGGGTATGAAATAGTAAATTACACAGCAGATAATGACAGGCTTTGCATTTGGAAATAATGCTAGGTTACTACAGTGGGTCTTAAAAGAGAAATTCACAGACTTGCATCCTACCACTACAAAAGGATGATATGTAGATGATTATGCATTAACATCATAGCACAAATGACTGTATAAGTTCATTAAATTATCATTTAATTGAAAATAAAGAGGGATAAAACCCCTCTGCTTCACTTATCTCAGCAAAAACAGCAAACAGCCTGTGATTTGATTTGTCTGTAAGAGGCGAGAGTCCGTCGCTGGAAATCTTACAAGAATGCCTTTGGATGAGTAAAATAGAGGGGCCTTTTGATAAGAGAAACAGCCAAGTAAACAGCCTGAAGCAGTAGAAAATGTTGGCTCCATAAAGCCAGCGGCAGCATAAAAAAATGCCAACGCCACACAAACCGCTCCATCAACAAACAATATCATAAAAAGAAATTTCATTGAGGGATGGAAGGTGGACTAGATGGGAAAAGATGAGGAAAAACGGCACCATCTGCTCTGATACGAGCCTTCGTCGGATTCCAGCAGGTAAAAAAAGAGTTGAAACAATCTTATTAGTGACAGAAATGGAGTGGATAAAAGGATAAAGATGACGCTAACAATCGACGGGTCAAAAATGGCGTCTTAAAAACAATTCTGAGCTGTGGAGTCGGCTCATCCGTATGTTTTATGGGCAGAGACTGCTATTTCAGGTTCATTTGTCCCCCTACAAGAAATATGACAGACCATGGCTGCAAAAGCGATGCCTCTAACTGTCAACCCTTTCATCGTCATCCCTCCCACCCGCCTCCACAACAACAGCTGTATTGGAAATCATCCAGCAAATCAAACCAGCCCCTGTGTTTGTTTTTGATGGGACGCAGGTGCCGGGAACACAATCCGATCCCTGCCAGACTTGATATCCGTAATAGACTGAAACAACAGACGATCATAGACGATGAAACAGCCGCATTATGTTTGTCCTTGTCACATCACATCAGACTGGATGGTGTTGACTAGAGAAGAGGCTCTTTTTCATATGTGAGGTTGCGTCCACGGCTGCCATGCCAGGGGTGGCTGGCGCATCATCAAAGTGTGCGTGTGCTCTCTCTGCAGAAGTAACTTTGGCATTGTTGGAGAAAGTGATGGGGACGTGGTGGTTGTGTGATATTTTACACTGTCTTCCAGTTTAGAGAAGCAATTACAAAAGCCCTTTTTGTGTGTCTGCATTTCACCTGAAGGCATGATGCACTGGGAGTTAATGGTAGCTTTACTCAGTTAATAGATATCTACAGAGATGAGCATCGTGTTACAGTGTACTAATACCAGCTTATTCAATGCATCAAATTAAATACCAAATATTGGTATAATATAGTACTGGTATGGATAAGTGTAATTTATATCAGGGCTGTCACCATATTAGATTTTCATGACACAATAACAAAAAAATAATGATAAAAAGGAATTTGTGGTCAGGCATTTATTTTTCTCCCCTGTCTTTGAGGCATAATTTACTCTTAAAACTTGAGAGTGTGTTACCATAACTGTACAAAATGACACAAACAGAATGACTACACTAAATAAATTTTAGCGTTTTTTGGTGGGTGGCAGCGAGAGTTAAAGGTGGAGTCAGTTGTTCATTGTGACTTGCAAACACAACAATCAGTTTTTAATACAATATCAATTCAATATTTCATTTTTAAATATCGTGACAATTGTCAATACCTGTTATTATTGATACCCCTAACTTGAATAAAAATGACATGTTTAGTTGTTTGAACCACTTTATGTTAGGGTACTTACATCAAGTAGTTGCTCATTAGTAGAGCTGCAATGATTAATCGAGTTATCGATTTGATAGAAAATTAATCGGCAACTATCTTGATAACCGATTAATCGTCTCAGTTATTTTTCAAATTAGAAAAGTAAAAAGAACTGCTGTTTAGTGTCTTCAATGCTTTTCTGTGTCTTTTATAAAAATAAATGAGGAGTCTTTGGGGCTCTGGGATAATGACATGAACATTTTTAGCACTTTTCTGACATTTCATGGAATAAACGATTAATCGATTAATTGTTAAAATAACCAGCAGATTAATTGATGACAAAAATAATCGTTAGTTCTCGCCCTACTTATTAGTGGGGCCCAACTGATGTGTGAGTTTCGGGGCTGATGCTGATACTAGGGAGCGAGTAAATTCCGATATATGATACATGGGCCAATACTGGATATATAATGTTGACTGACGGTGGTTATTAAATACTTGTGATACAGATATAAACAAACTTTATTACATGGCTTTGTTGAATATTTGACTCTGGTAAATAAAGGCACTCTAAGGTCTGTTATTTCTGTATAACAGACCGTTGCTACAGATAACAGGCCGTTGTTAGGGACGCCGTTCGGACCCTGCTCATCCACAGGCTTTTCTGTGTGTCTGTTATCCATTTACTGTGTTTTGTTAAAAGGTGAAGCGACAGGCCGAGGATGCATGTTTTCAATTTATCAATCAATGTCACAGTTTTAGGCACGTCTGCTGGTTTGTGAATTTACCTTTGAGTATAGAGCCTGACTCCGACTGTTGCAAGAGT
>JAPZDX010000017.1:5835526-5845627 GCA_029783625.1 Naso annulatus | reverse complement strand
TTGGAACCCATCGCTAACATCAGTAGTGCTGCTCTGAAGCTTTTTTTTATTTTGTTAGTGTCCACTTGATCTGATTTCTGATGACGGACGGGGAGCAGAGCGCAGCACAGAGGCGACGTGATGCAGCATCGAGGAGTCTTTTGCACAACACAGGCAAAGCACAGCTGTTGCTTGGAACATTAATGATGACTCTGCTCTATTCAAGTGTCCCAGTGAGGCAAGATGCACAATATCAAGAGTAAAAACGGCTAAATATTGTATTTAAATACAGTATATATACTCTTTGCTTTTAAAACATCAAAGCCTTTCAACAAAATGGCCTATCAAGATGAAAAAAGTGTCAAACAAAAACTCATTTTGACCTTTTTGTCCATTCAAAGTCACTTTTTATATAATGTCTTACCTAATTGGCTGAGGTGTGAAAGGTCCCCACTAATAAGGTCAAAATTGAAACGGTTTGAAGTTTGAGTGGCGCAGCGAAGGCGTCAAATCCAAGCAGCAGTGCTGCTGCAACATTTAGCTTCCTGAGGTTAAGATTAGTGTGACCCTGCCGTCCCTGCTGTATCATTTAGCATCTCGGATCCAAATGAATAATTAAGGCGGCGAATGCTGAAATTTCTTGAAATGACTTGAATGGTTTGATCGACGAAAATCAAAGACGAAAAAAAAAAGAGACAAAAGCTGCAATTCCTGACATTTGAGAAGCTGGAACCAAATAAAGTTCAATTTCTTCTAGTTTTTTTTTTTTTGGCAAACCAGTTATATTTCTAAGAAGAGTTCAATGTGTCGATCATAGCTGATTGCCTTGACAATCCTCATCTGTGCCTTCAATGAAAAATGTAGTTCCGCGATGAAGGAAAGAAGCCGTCAGTAAAAACAGAAAAATGCTAAGAAAGAAGAAAATTATGGTCTTCTTTTTCACTGATCAGTTCAACACTTGGAGAGTGCAGAGTTCAGCGTTTTTGGGTGCAGATTAAAGCCCTTTCTCCACATACCGCATTTTTTTCCCACTCATAAATAAACATACACACCATTTGTGGAGCAACCAATGATAAATAAACAGATTTGAACTTAAAAGGCCAAAAAAACACCCATGTTTATTCGGTGGTCACAGGACACTCCTTTGAATGTCAAGCACACTCGGAGCTGTAACCTGTCCTCAAAATCCACTAACTTTTCGTTCTCCGACTTTCAAATCTCTCCCTCCTCCAGCCATCCTCTCTCCTCTCCGTCTCCCCCTCTCCTCCCCTCTTCCATGGGGCGTTTGGCCTGGCAGCTGATCCTCTCTCCCCGTCACATTTGGCCCGCGCCGAGCCGCCTGCCATCACCATCAAAGCGCAGTCTGCCTCCCAACTGTTAGCACCCCGCTACGTCGCTAATAAAAAGCCTGGGTTATAAATATGAACAGAAGAGCATGCATAATGCCCTAAAGGAAGGCCCAAAACACCACTAAACAGATAAATGTAATGGGGTGGATACGGCTCATTAATTTTAGGACAACCATGTTTAGTTTTTACAGATGCCGTGATAGAGACAAGGTGCTATGAATAATATGCAGAGCTGATGCTCGCAGGGTTGAAAAGGGCAGGACTGCAGAGGGGGCCCGAGCTGGAGGGGGCGATGCAGCACTATTGTTACATGCACAGAGGATGGCAGGAGGGGGGCTGTCACATCTTTTTAAAGATGACCCATGATTCCCTGCAGCACCTTCTTTGCAGGGTCGCATCATTTTAGGATTATGTGGAGATTTAGTTTGTGACTGTCGATCCACAAACAAAAGAATATTTTGATTTTTTTGGACAACTAGTAATGCTTTCATAATAGCATGCCAAAATAAAATGCTCTGTAACACAAATTTCTCAGGAGATGTTACTGTTTTGTTGATAAGAAGTAGATTATAAATTAAATGGCATCCACATCTATGCAGAAAATGTGTAGCTGCAGCCAGCAGATGGTTAGCTTAGCTTAGCTTAGCAAAACAGCTAGCCTAGCTCTGTCCATTTTCTCTTTAAACATAGAGAAAAATATTTTTTTCCCAACTGGTGCAGCGTGAGTGTTTTTCCCATCTTTTCAAATCCATGCAGCATCCTCACATTGCATTTTTTATGATGTTTGGGTGGCTCCATACGTTGGAGACGTTGCCCGCTGTTCCTTCCACCACAGCGAAACGCTGTTTGCACAGATTGTTCTTTCGATTGTCGTCATCATCGTCCACAAATTGGAAGACAATTCCCTTTCAGCACCATCCTGACATTCTGATGACTTGGTCGGAGTCATTTTTAGATCTCGCAGAGGTTTGATTACTTCAAAATTGAGTAACACTCAAGTCATGGATGAATTAATATTGTATTTGCTCCTCGTCTTCTCTTTGTTGTTTCACATTTCACTGACAGACTGTTTATTGCTTGTTGCATGCTTTTATTTAAATCGCGCATTGTCATTGGTCACACACGATGGCAGGGCATTGGTTTGAATCACAGAGTGTGAACGCAATCCCACTGCAATACCAGCTTTGATTAAAATCCTTCTGAGAAATTAATCAGTTTTTCCCTACAGGTAAGACTGCTACAGTCACATCAGTAGGAGAATTTGGCTTGTGATGAACCAGGGAAACAAAATGTCTCATTCTTTCAGAGTCTTAAGGGAGCATATCAGTCTATTTTTGACTTCTCACCGTTAGCAGAGATTGCCACTATCCTCTACAAATGTAAAAGCTGACCATGTGTGTACTTTATTAGATCTCCGACTGCATTTTTAAAGCCCATTCACTGCCATTCATGTTGAAACAGGGTATAGAAACACTATAGGACACGTGAAAGTTGCTAGGTATAGGTAATTCACCCTTCTAAAGAGAACGTCTGTGTTTATTTGGTCAAAAATTGCTGAGCACATGAGAGAGGGGAGCCCAAAATTAGTACGCCTGGAAAAATAGTTCCTTACAAGTGTTGCCATCCCAGCTCAAATATTAGCATTAAGACGGATTTTGACGCAGACGTTCTTTTTAACTAACATCACACATTTTCAGCTACTTTCTGTCCCGTTTATTGAATGTAAACAAAAATGATATCTCATAGACAAAGCTTTTTTGGAAAAAATGGGTGGGGTTTATGTGACCTATGTGGTCGCTGCCGACAAAGGACAATGACATGTAACACTGGTCCTTTAACACTAGAACAGCCTTTTTGACCATTTTCACATTTAAATGTCAATCAACTCTGTTGAATGAGAAATCACAGTGCTGCCGCTCCCTGACTTTTCCTAAAAATGTATTTTCATTTAAAATGATATTTAAACAATTCAACAAAAGGCAAAGAAAGTGTGATCATTTCTACCTATTTCAGTAACAGGCGATCATAATGACGACACAGATTTCGCCGCAGATAAATTGACAAATTTTCACGCGGTGGCAGCTGCGTCTTGGTTGCTTGGCAACTATCACTGTCTCTGTTAGAAGTTTAACTTTGAGAGCAGCCGTGAGTTCCTTTTACAGAGACAATTTTCGTCCCTTGAAGCAGCGCGGCGCACGTCAGCCAAGGCAGAGCTCACCTGCACCAGCCGGGAGCGAATCTGGATGAACCGTCTCTGACGACAGCGGGCGTTTCCTCTTCCTACTTGGCATGTCTTCAGGTGTTATTTCATTTTTTTGGACACACGTGACTAATGAGTAGCTGTAGTTTCAGAACCACGGACAGCAATCCTGCCTGCTGTGAGGAGAGATTTTAAAACAGTCGCCTTATTTTGTTGTTATTTAACCTTTCTGAGGTGATTGCTATGAATTATGAGAAAAAACTGCTCGCTTGCAATATTTAACAGCCTCCTCAGTCACTTCACTCTGACTCTGGGTCTCTGTACCTTTCTTCTTCTTCTTCTGATCTCATTTTTATGACTCACTGTTGTACTTTACTGACTTTGTTTACAGCCATCTTTGTTATTGCCATTTGTGATTCAGCGACACATTCTGCACTGTAATCGACAGAAAAGTTCGGGCAGGCGCTTTCAGTTCACACAGCATGTTTATGTGAGGGTGTCTATGCACATGTCTTATCCTGCCATGGTGTGTTATCGGGGCCAATGTCGCCCATTGATCTGCCGCGCCAGGCCAAGCCATCACTTTGAGGTGACAACTAAATGACCGGTGGCCTCAGGCACCGGCCCCTCTCGCCAACAGCTTTGTGTGTTTGCGTCGCAGTGCCTAATCGATACGAAATGATACCGCGCAGGAGCTCATCAGCAGTGGCCGTCGCAGCTGACAGAGGCGGTAATCTATAACTTCACTGAGCAATACTTACACACACACCAAATCTCCGAAAAAAGCTCTCCCTCCCCTCTAAGCTGCCCTTCAGGGTTTCTGCTCCTTCCCGTGCACTCACTAAGAGCTCCGACCCCCAGATTTCAGACTCCTTGGAGAGCAGCGTGGCGTCACCGGCGGATCCCAGTTGAGCAGGGAACCTGCCTGGGGAGCCAGTAGGAGGGGGAGCGGGTGGGGAGATAACGCTTCATTTTCCTCAACGCTGATCTGAATAGCAGAGCGCCCTCGCTTCACTCTGTTACTCTCAGCGGAGGGAGCGGCAGGGGGTGCAGCGTTTGGCCAGGAGGGATCTTAGAAGCACAGGAGAGACGGAGGGAGCAGAGACACAAAGAGACGGAGCTGGAGGGCAGAGACAAAGCTAATTTGTCTGCTTTCCCGGAGAGAAGAAGGGAGAGACAGACAGGTGAAAGAGGAAGAAGAAGACCTCTCTACAAGCAATGCAAAGAATTACATTTCAGATTAGAAGAGGAGAGTTTAAAGAGAGTGGAAAGGGTGAAAGGTGAAGCTGCAGCGTCTTCCCACCTGCAGATGCAGAAGCAAAAAAAAAAAATTACATTGCAGCTTCGAGGAGGAAAAAGAAAGAGAGGGAGAGATATGCAGACAGGAGATGAGTCCTCCTCCTCCTCCTCACTGACTAACAGCTCCATCTCTCCAGGCAGCCGAGCCTCACCTAGCTTCAGATAACACGCCACGGAAACAGCTTAATTACACACACGGCCTTATCAGACGACATTAGCCTCACAGTAATAATCAGGGCCGCCGTCAGAGCCTCCGTCAAAGCCTGGCAACGCAGCACCTTGAGGCGGTTTTACACAGTGCGGGCTTCAAGCTGATAACAGACACTGCCAGTTGTTAAATCACAATTTGCTGACGGAGTTTGAGGGAATAATGCACACTTGGTTGTAAACCTGACAGCTCTTTTACACGCAGTCAATTTTTGTTTGGATGGATGCGTTAACAGTCTCTTGGGCACTTGAAACTGTGTTCAGGCAGCAAATTTAGTTTGTATTGCTGATTTTTACGTTCTCGGCATGTAAAATTGTCTTATAATTCAATGTTTGGTCTAAAGCGCGTTGCTCGTGGATACTGGAATTGAACTTGTGCAGATGGCTGCGAACACGAGGCTCAGTTCTGCTCATTTCCCCCACTGAGCCCTCACTTACTGGAGGTTTAGGCGCCGCGTGGATGTGTGTTTGTGTGTTTGTGTGAGATGGAGGCTCTTCAAAGCACCTTTCATCTCGCAGGAAAGCAACAATGATGGAGCACTCAGAGCACAAAAAACCTGGTGACCTCTGCCTAATGGAGCGCAGAGACATTTCCCATCGCTTTCTCCGAGCAGACACAACAGAAAGCACACATCCGCAGCATCCCCCGACACGAGGAGACCTCGGCTCTGCCTCCCAGCAGCACAACACGGACGCCAATCTGCAGGACTCTTGGGCAAAATGAGATGTTTAAACAAAGTTGGAGCTTAAGTACGAAACAAAAATGCACACATAGCTACCAAAATAGGTGGAGATACTGCTTTTCCCTTCTTTTTATGATTGCAAATTATATAAAAATCTGGCTTTTGTGTTGGTTGGACAGAATCTGATGCAATTTAAAGGTGTCATACTGAGTTTTAAGAACCTAAAACTGATATTTTTTTTTCACTATGATTCAGTTTATTAAAGCTGAGGTAGGCATTTTATTTTTGGTGTCATAAACTCCATAATAACCTTTCAGCATTTTGTAATTCAGGTAGTCTAAAAGAACACTAGACTTCTACTCCCCTCCTTGGTTCTGTATTCAGACCATGGTGGGCACTTTTTGGCCAATCACGGGTCATTTCAGAGGGCATGTGTTTCTATTGGCTGCTCCATGCTGCGCCTCTTAGCACCAAGTGATGTCGCTATGAGCTGATTGGCTGTTGAAACAAGTGACGTGCCTTACATATTTAAAACCGGCCTCTGACGACTTGACAAGCTGAGTTGCAGGCGACACCGTCAGTCAGCTTGAGTCGAGCTGAGATGAATTCTGCTGCAACTTTCCCTGCAAACATTTCATCTCGTTGTGAATATCTAATGTAAACCGATCTTAAAAAAAGAGACGGACAACAAATGAAATAAAATACGAGGGATGGGGGCTGCGGAGTTGCTTCCTAAGGAGCCTCATGCTACAGCTAGCTCGATTTTCAGACGTTGCCTGCCCCCGTTTTGATTAAGCAATTAATACAGAACAGCGCCACATCTTTGTCAAATTGGAACTAAACTGCAAAAAATGGTAAATTAAAAAGGCTTAAATGAGCAGATGTGATATTTGGAAATATTTGCTGTCTTGGTTTCTTGTCAGCAGCGACACTCGTGCCTCCAGGAAGTCACTGATCCTGGCCAGGAATTAGTCCAGCACATATCCACAAGCTAAACTAGTACAGATTAAACAAACAGGATGTAATGAGCTGACTCGGGAGCTTTAGAGGTGCTGGTAGGCCGATTTTACTACCTTTAAACAGAGATTTATATCCCTGTTTCCAGTCTTTATGCTAAGCTAAGCTAAGCTAAGCTCCTGGCTCCAGCTTTAATGGCAGATATTAGGGTGTTATCATCTTAACACTTGGCAAGAAAGCAAAAAAAAAATGTGGAACTACTCCTGGAAGTAATTATATTCAACATCCTCCCAAAGTGATGCAGTATGTGTCAAGTTGACGTATGACTATTTGTGTTCCCAGTACACACATTTGCTGCAGTACTTTTGCAGTACAATATAAGAAAAAACTGCTGTCAAATTTGGATAATCCATCTTCCCGCACAGACAAAGCGACGCAGGGATCCTCTAAGTGCTCAAAGTGGCTCGACAAGTAAACAGATTGAACTCGCAGAGATCTGCCGACCTTGAGAGCGATACAGACGTTATTAAGAGGTCTTAGGCTCGGGATACAACAAGTGCGCCGCGTATGAAGACCTCTGCCGCTCCGTCTAAACAGCTTGTGACAAAGTGTGGAAAACGTCTTTGTTCTGGTATTAAGTCGACAAAAGGAGAGGTGAGGGTGAAATAGGATAGAGGGGAGAGGAGAAGACGCATCTTGAGACTGAAGGAGATGAATGATGAGAGGAGGATGAGATTGGAGAGGAGAATAGCAGGGCATGGAGGATGGGGTTAGGAGGAGAGGAGGGAGGGGTGATAATCCCAAGGACTGGAGCCGTGTTGCACTCGCTGGGGAGGGGAACTCTGTCTCTCTTTAACTGGATTTGGGTGAGCTGCTGTTTATCGGCGTATGAGTCGCCAAGCGCTCCCTCTCAGCTGTCAAAACCATCCTAATCGAATCAGGAGACATTTCAGCCATTTGCTTTCAACGCGGCAGAGTGCAGGGTGCACATTGGACATGTTTGTGTGCGTGCGTGAACCGGAGCGTGCCTATATGTGTGTGGAAAGAGGGGGTCGGCGACAACAGTGGTTTTACACCGGGGTTAGCAGCTTGCGGCAGGATTTGGGGAGTCTGTGCTCCGGATGTGGGGACCCCATTGTGTGCGGCAGGCTGGCTAATCTTCATTACCGCACACAATGACGGGGCAAGAGAATGGGGCCTTGGCTGGAAAAGGCACGGGGAAACAAGAGAAAGAGAGAGGGGAGGAGGGCCGAAAATAACAGAGGGGAGAGGGGAGAGATAAAGGGAACAGTGAAGCGGAAAAACTCTGCTTCCTCCTCATACAGTGGCAGGCAGAGAGGGCCGCTCGGTACCCCGAGCACGTCCACAAACCGTGAAGTGCAACTGTGGTGCCGTTCCTGCATTGATAAGACCGAAATGGTTCCTTCTTGTATTCTTTATTCTTTCAGCCTGTTTTATCCTGTTTGTATTTAACTTAACTTGCCTGTTAGGGTCACAGCTTCAGCCATTGTCACTCATTACACCAAAACCCCAGGGTTAGCGTGTGTGAAAGTGCCAGAAAGCAAGCGTGAGAAGCAAAAACAGGTCAGTGGCACAGTCTCGCAAGGCCAAGGTGGATTAGCTCAGGGTCGCAGACGTCTTTCAGTGTGTGTTTCTCTGCAGTTACGCAAGAGTGTGTGCGTCCCGGTGACTGTACGTGCATCCGTGTGCGTGCAAACAGGAGGTGGGGCGCTGTCGTTCCGTCTTTATTCCCACGGCGATGCTTTCAAAACAAACCTGAGCGACAAAGATTAGCCCAAGCTGCTTAAAATATTGAAAGACGTCTCTTCGTCGCCGTCGCCGCCGCTGTGGGCTGTCCTCCAGGAGATAGGGTGGAGAAAGAGAGAGAGAGACAGCGCGAGTGAGTTCAGGTTGCACGAGGATGGGCGGAGGCAGCGCGGCAGGCTGAACCCGTTCACCCCTCTGCGCCGAGCGGCTGGCTTTTCAGCAGGGAGTGTAAGCGGAGTGCAAGGACTTTTCACCCCAATTTCATCCTGACAATGTGCGGCTGCTCAGCGGAGAGCGTTTAGACGCACTAAGAAAGGTGTTATTTAGCTCTGTGTGTGCTGGTGTGTGTGCCCTTGAGGAGAGCATTCAGTTTGTAAGAGCGGGTGATGGCAGGGTAGAGGGGTGAAGAGCTGCAGAAAGACTCTGAGCGAAAGGTTAAAGGTCGGCATTGTTTGTGACAGTTACAGTGAAACGTGCAGCATGAGAGCAAGTGCATGTGTTTTACAGTTTGTGCAGCACCTGCTCTGCTGAATATTCGAGCCTCTTCATCTTGATGCACACACAGGTACAAAAACACACATAAACCCAATAAACTCCGTCTGCGAAGCTCTCCACGTCTCCCTCTTCCTCGTCTGTGCACACACACAAGCACCAATGAAAATTATTGATGTGCTCTCTTATAAAACAGTGGCTGCTCCCTGAAGTATTCCTGGCAACATCACAGGCTGAAAATAGCTGCCGACCCAAATAACTTTCCCCGCCGGAACGACGAAGGAGCCAGACCACAGCCACCGGCGACTGGCTTTACTAATTGGCATCATTTTACAATGAAATAATATCTGGGGCAACAGACGGAATAACACGTAGCAGTAAACTGGAGAGCGGGGCGATGTGCTGTCGAGCCACGCGGAGCGGGGAGTGATTTGAGGAAAGGAGGGTTCAGGGACGCCTTCCTTCATGTTGCACAAGTTACCAAATTCTCTTCCCTAAAAATACGCAAGGGGGGGGGGGATTCGGGTAGTGAAACATTTATGTGACAGCATCAGTTTAGTAAAAAGATGGAGAAAACATCTACAGTGGGGATTATTTAATGTTTTTGAGCCACAAACTGGAATTATTTGCTAAGATTTGTAGCCCAAATCCCCACATGGGTAGTTAATTTTTTATTGATTTAGCACTGAATAAAAGAATTTATCGCACTTAGAAACAGAGAAAGCTATGAATAGATGCAGATTTCTTACCAGGACAAGCAGCAGTGATTAAATTTTACAGCATTTTAACCTTTAAATGAGCACACTGAGCACATCTGCAATCAGATATTAATTCAGCATCTCCCTCCAGTAGTAAATCAACTTGTTTCTTTTTTTTTCTATAAAAATTTGGAGATTTACTTTAAAAATTTAAGTTTAATTTTCTAAATTTTATATATTTGTATTTTGCTGGCAGATTTTTATGCAGAAATGAGTACAGCCCGAATGATATGGAATTTTGGGGGTTTTGGGGATTTTTTTGCTGATATTGATATTAGGGAGCAAGAAAATAACGATATGCTGATATAATTTATATAATATCAGCTGAATGTGGTTATTAAATACTTGTGGCAAAGATATGTAAGGGAGGCAGGATATCTTACATTTTAACAAAATTTATTCCAAACCTT